>JBBPNX010000130.1:0-37161 GCA_038091155.1 Harrya chromipes
CGCGTGGGTGAGTCATCGCCGCCGCGGAACCTGAGAACCCTCAACCCTTCGTCCTCGCGAGTCTCGTACTCAGTCCTGAGTCCACGGTAGCCTGCTTACGCAGCAACCGTAACACATTCACACCTCCACCGCCGGTGGTCACCACGGGTATTACCGCCTCCTCCACCTCCTGCAACGGGATTACTGGTGGCCCGGCCTCTCCACCTTTGTTCGCAAATACCTTGCTGGTTGCGCCGTTTGTCAGGCCAACAAGGTTAATACCCACCCCACTGTTCCCCCGCTCTCCCCTCTCGCGGTCACCGCTACGCGACCTTTCCAACACCTCTCCGTGGACTTGATCACGGATCTGCCGCCTTTGGACAGTTTCAACTCTATCATGGTCGTGGTCGACCATGGACTTACTAAGGGGGTAATTTACCTGCCTTGCAACAAAATGATCAACGCAGAAGGGGTTGCCAAACTCTTTTTCTTGCGTATTTTCCCACGTTTTGGACTCCACGACAAGCTTATCAGCGATTGTGGCCCCCAATTCGCCTCTGCCTTTGCTCAAGAATTGGCTCGCCTCCTCGAATACGACCTCGCCCTCTCCTCAGCATATCACCCCCAGACTGATGGTGAAACAGAACGCACCAATCAGGAGCTGGAAACTTACCTCCGTATCTTCTGTGCCGGACAGCCCACCCACTGGTCCTCTCTCCTCCCCATGGCTGAGTTCTCCCACAACTCCGCCACCCACTCAGTCACCGGTCAGACTCCGTTTTCCCTTATGATGGGCTATGAACCATGCGCTTACCCCCCACTCTCTGGCAAAACCTTCGTACCTTCCATCGAGAAACGTATCTCCATTCTCGAAGAAGCACGAAAAGAAGCACACGCAGCCCATCTTAAGGCTCAACAGGACATGAAGGAACGTATTACTTCTAGGTTTACCCCCTGGAAAACTGGTCAAAAGGTCTGGCTAGACAGAAAGAACCTTTGTCTTCATTACGCGTCTAGAAAACTCGCCCCTCGAAGGGAAGGACCCTTCGAGATCTCACAGGTCTTATCTCTGGTCTCGTATCGCCTCCAATTGCCACCCACATGGAAGATCCACGACGTATTCCACGCTTCTCTTCTTTTGCCTTATCGGGAAACCGATGAACATGGTCCGAATTTCCACAAACCGCCACCAGAAATCATAGGATCAGAAGAAGAATACAAAGTCGAATCCATTTTGGGACATTGGGGTTCTGCCAGAAAACGCCAATTCCTAGTCAAATGGATCGGGTATCCGTCCTCCGAGAACACTTGGGAACCCGCTTCCAATTTAGCTCATGCGCCACGCCTTCTCCGCGCATATAAATTGGGACGCCCTTCCATGTTTCAGATGGTCAATTCCCCTTGACATGCCTTCTCGCAACCCCTCTCCCACCCCTTCTGATTCCGCTGTTCCTCTTAACGAGTTCCTGTTTTCCACCACCGCTATCCCCCTCCTCCCATCTCGTTTACCATACCGTGCCCGCCGCGCCCTCTATGCCTCGATCCTCGCCTCCCCGTTGCTTACTCTCGCGCTTGAGCATCAACTCCTATTCAGCTGCAACGAGACCTTCCTCGAGGCAACCTGCATCTACCGAACCACCTGCACTGCGCAGGAGCTATACTCGCGAACACTGGTCGTCCACCCGGAGGACTGGGCAGGAGCATTCCAGCAGACGCTCTGAGACCTCCAGAGCCAGTGCCTCGACCTCCTCTGGCACCAGGGCTTCTCAGCCCTCCTCCCACACCTCCCATCGGACGATTTACAACCTGTCCTCTGTGCCGTTCTCATTGTGCTCTCACCTGCCGAGAGACGCTCCTATCTTCCTGCCACCAGCCCCCTCGTCCCTGTCCCCACTCCTGCACCCAACCCCCTCGAACGTGGCAATAGCCACCGCCCGTCTCGTTGATCAGTACCTGTCAGAGCTGACACCGTCCCCACCCCTACCCGCATTGTCTCCTCCACCCCCGTACGACCCCGCCAGCATTGGGGCATCACTATCGCTCTTGCGCCGCCTGGGCCGCTTGGCGGACGAAACACAACTCGCGGCCCCGTGGTGGGAGGAACCCTCCTTGACACAATCGTCGACCTCATCCGAGACCTCCCCGTTGACGACGCTTCCCCTACCACCCCACCTTCTACTCCCACCGCCGTGGTCTCCTCCCCGTCCTCCGACAACCCACCTCCCTACTCCCACCCCCGTCGACCCCACCTCGTCCGCTGCTACAATTGCAGAGAGATCGGACACTTCCGACCCCACTGTCCCCAGTACCGCTGCCCCTATTGCAGAGTACTCGCTCCTGGACATAATCAACGAGACTGTCCTGATCTCCTGGACCGGAACCCCCTCTCTGACTGAGGAGATGATAACGATGTCGTCTACAATGAGGGAGACCCCCATGGGTTTTGATATATCGCAGGTGCTCCATTCTACCGACGAGGGAGCTAATGTTACGGACTTTCCTATAGACAATTGGCTATCAGCGACGCCTCTTGAAGGCGACGGCAATGGCACGTTTTCTTTTTCTTTTACTCCTTACGATACTCCTTTATGCGACGGCTTTCTGTTACAGTTGCTGCGTAAGCAGGCTACCGTGGACTCAGGACTGAGTACAAGACTCGCGAGGACAAAGGGTCGAGGGTTCTCAGGTTCCGCAGCGGCGATGACTCACCCACGCGTTGGAACAAGAGCAAGGGGGTGCGATCTAAAGACGCGGGACGAGGGCAAGGACAAAGGATGAGGACGATGCCTCGGTTGGTCGCGCGACGACCGGGAGTCTTCCTGTAGCGGAAGACGACGAAGGAGCAAGGGTTCCAGTCGCTAACCGGGAGACGGTCAAAGACTGGAAGGTCGACGACGTAGGCAAGGAGTGTTGAAGGAGGAGATCCGACGACGGACGCAGGAGGAGTCAAGTAAGCTCAGGTAGATTGAGTGGATCAAGACTGAGGTTACATGGACGGGTATCTAAGGTTTATATACGTAAAGGCCCTTTAGGGCAGGCAGCGGAGTCATCTGGATATAAAGAGGAAATGACTCGTCATGACTCACAAGCACTGCTATGCGCAGCAACGGAGTAAGCAAGAATGACAAAGGGATGACAAAGTGATGACGAATGTGCGAAGGGCACGGCATATGACGTGAGCGCGATGAGTAAAGTAGAACGTCTGTGGAACGTGATGGAATTAGTATGGGTCAAGGGCAATGGCATAAGCAAGACCCTAACGGCCTATGCGGCAACGAAGGCGTAGTCCGAGCGAAGGCGAAGGACGAAGACAAAGTGAAAAGAAAAAGTGAAACGTAACACTTTCCCGTCCTAGACTCTTACTTTACGTGGCCCGATGTATACCACTCAATACCTTCTTCGATGACGGGTGGCTAGTTTGAGAGCAATCCCGATCAGTGGCTCTGATTCCAGAAGCGGCTCTCCACTTCTCCTTATGGGTACCACGGATTCCTTCCTTCCGCTCCGTGGATCTCCACTTTACCTTTTACGTATGTTTCCTCTTTCGTACATGGCTCTCCGCTTTCCTCTTTCGGATGACTCCTTCGGGACATCCTGTATTCGTAGTGCGGTCCTCCGCACGGACTCCCACTTCTCCTTCTGGATGCTTCCCATATCCAGATAGATTCCATTTATATCCACGTCCCTTTACATATATAAGGGGCCTCTTCCCCTTCTATGTTCCTTAGCTAGTTCTGCGCAATTCAGCATACTTCTAAGACTCCACTCAGTGTGAGACTTCTCCCTAACGGTTGAAGACCCTCAGCACTGCGGATCAGGGCCCTCTTCCTAACGGACGTCACTGCCCTCGGATCCAGTTCTTGATTCCTAGCTCAAAGGTGTGGGTGAGTCATCGCCGCCTAAGAGTTAGCTGGTATGCAGTCTAGTGATTGTATGCTCTCGTGTAACACTGGCAGCCTCAAATTCATAATTACCAACTATGCAACAGGAATAAAAACATTTTTTTTTGTAAGAGAGAGATCTGGAATTCATAGTATAGCACATACCAGTTATTCCATCAAACTATCTCTAGTCCATCTGTTGTTGTGGCTTCGTGCATCGTGTAGTGGTAAGAGTGATACTGTCAGATGTTGGGGAAACAGCGCTGGTCTGCGATGCGTGATGCGTGACATTTCCCACAGGCTCAGCTGAGCCTGGGGTCTTGCATCGCCACACTCAGTTTTTGATTGCATTTTTCCATACCGCTTTGCAAACTGCTGTAATAAACTGTTACGACTGCATGTGAGGTAACACTTACTAAACCTGAAAATTGCACTTTTGTGAGCACTGCAGTGCGCCCTGCGGTTCACTAGGGACTTAAGGAAGAGGATTAGGAATGAAAGACTAGTGTCCCATTCAGGCAGGTACAAAGGTCATGTGTTACCACCAATGTGGCATCAACATTGAACTCTTTCCATATTAGGATATGGCTCGTGCTCTTGGCAACACCCGGACTCCCTTTGTTGTCAATGCCCATGTTCCCACGTTGTTGTTGTTGTCATCATCATTCCTGGTGTCATCCATGCCCCCCTCCACCGATCAACTGACCCCTTGTTGGTGACCTCTCTGGTCAGGCTGTCTTGTGGAGCTTGTCGCCATTTCCTGCATTGTTCCTGTTACAGATTTTCCTGTAGATGATTGGCCATTGGCTACACCCTTAGAGGGTGATGGCGATGGCATGTTTTCTTTTTCCTTTACTCCTTATGATACTCCTTTATGCGACGGTTTCCCCATCTTAGACTCATACTTTACATGGCCTGATGTGGACCACTCGATCCCCTCTTCGATGATGGGTGGCTGGTTCGAGAGTAATCCCGATCAGTGGCTCTGATTCTGGAAGCGGCTCTCCGCTTTCCCTTATGAGTACCGTGGATTCCTTTGATCCACTCCATGGATCTCGATCTTCCCTTTACGTATGTTTCTGTTACGATTTTCAAAGACTTTAACCTAACTTAACCCCTGACCCTAACTTATGGTTCCCTTTATAGATACTGGTCTAGACTTCCTTTGGCCAGATCGTTCCAGACCCGGTTACTTCAGCTTCTACTTTTACTGGTTCGTTCTCATACTACGTCATACTTCTGATAAGCTCCCTTTACGCCATTGGCTGCTATTATTGTTATCTCACACGTGTACAACATGCATTCACCTCATGGACAATTAGTCATCACTGTAGCCATAGTATATAAACCCTCATGTATCGTAGTCTTTCCCTCAGTCGTATTCATTTGGATTCACGGTGAAAGCCTGGTCTAACTGACTACAAGCCCTCTTCTCATAAAACTCTCCTCATATCTGTTTGCGCGGGCCTTGACGTGACCCCTGAGACGGTCCTTTGAGTGGTTTCTTACAGTACATGGGTCTCCGCTTTCCTCATTCGGATGACTCCCTTTGGAACATCCTGTATTCATACTATGGTCTTCCGTATGGACACCCGCTTCTCCTTCTGGATGCATCCCATATCCAGCTAGATCCTTTTATATCCACGTCTCTTTATGTATATAAGGCACTTCTCGCCTTCCTATGTTCCTTAGCTAGTTCTGCGCAATTCAGTGTACTTCTAAGACTCCACTTGGTGTGAGACTTCTCCCTAATGGTCGAAGACCCTCAGCATCGCGGATCAAGGCCCTCTTCCTAACGGACGTCACTGCCTTCAGATCCAGTTCTCTTTCGCTAGCCTAAGGCATGGGTGAGACATCGCCGCCTGATAGCTAAGCCAGACCCGGTCTAGTGATTGTACGCTCTCGTGTAACAGTAGTCCCCAGTCCTATCAATAACTGTGATTCACCCCATAGTGCATTGGTTAGTTGACTAAGCTGTTCCTTGTTTGTTCTCTCGTCCCCTACGCCTATTGGTATTGTTACGTTTCACTTTTCTTTTCACTTCGTCTTCATCCTTCGTCTTCACTTCGTCTTCATCCTTCGTCTTCACTTGGACTACGCCTTCGTTGCCGCATAGGCCGTTAGGGTCTCGCTTATGCCATTGCCCTTGACCCACACTAATTCTATCACATTCCACAGACATTCTACTTTACTCATCATGCTCACGTCATATGCCGTGCCCTTCGCACATTTGTCATCACTTTGTCATCCCTTTGTCATTCTTGCTTACTCCGTTGCTGCACATAGCAGTGCTTGTGAGTCATGACAAGTCATTTCCCTTTTATATCCAGATGACTCCACTGCCTGCCCTAAAGGGCCTTTACGTATATAAACCCTAGATACCCGTCCATGTAACCTCAGTCTTGATCCACTCAATCTATCTGAGCTTACTTGACTCCTCCTGCGTCCGTCGTCGGATCTCCTCCTTCGACACTCCTTGTCTACATCGTCGACCTTCCAGTCTTTGACCGTCTCCCAGTTAGCAACCAGAACCCTTGCTCCTCCATCGTCTTCGTTTATCGAAGACTCCCGGTCGTCGCGCGACCACCTGAGGTATTGTCCTCATCCTTTGTCCTTGTCCTTAGTCCCGTGTCTTTAGGTCGCACCCCTTTGCTCTTGTTCCAACGTGTGGGTGAGTCATCGCCGCCGCGGAACCTGAGAACCCTCAACTCTTCGTCCTCGCAAGTCTCGTACTCAGTCCTGAGTCCACGGTAGCCTGCTTACGCAGCAACCGTAACAGGTATCTGAAGGCAACACTATCATTCTATCTTCTTGTGGTTGGGTTAGCTATCACTCAGAGTGCCGTTAGTCGAGCGACCCATGTACTGTGGCCATCGTATCACAACACATGGAAGGTGAGAAGTGCCTTTATATACATAAAGAGACATGGACGTAAAAGGAGTAGGCTGGATATGGAAGGCATCCAAAAGGAGAAGTGGGCGTCCGTACGGAAGACTGTAGTACGAATACAGGATGTTCCAAAGGAGTCATCCGAAAAAGGAAGCAGAGAGCCACGTACAAAAGAGGAAACATATGTAAAGGAATAAGATCGAGATCTGCGGTACCTCTAAGGAGAAGCAGAGAGCTGCTTCAAAGTCAGAGCCACTGATTGGGATTACTCTCGAACCAGCCACCTGTCATTGAGGAAGGAATGTGAGACAGTGAGGGTGAGAGGGCCAGAACAAGAGAAGCAACAACACAATGTGTGCAATTGTGCGCGTTGTATGGTTGATTCTGTATTCTTAGGGTGAACCCAGTGAGGGCAAGATGGTGAGGGCAAGGGCAGGATGGCAGGATGGCAATGGGGAGATGGTAAGAGAGTGAAACTGCAAAGGCAAGAGAGTGAGGGCAAGGGCGACATCCAGGCAAGACAGTGAGCCTAAGGGTGAGGGCATGAGATGGCGGATGAGGGCCAACCCCTTGGGTGGGTTTTCTGGAATCGGAAAGGAGACTCCTTAGCAAATCCTCAGTTTGTGTTCTGGCTCGTGACTAGGGAACTACGTGGGTATGGGTAACCCATGTGAGTCATGGGTATGGGTACTAGTGGGTGTGGGTATGGGTCAGGCTTTGAGATATATACCCATACCCACACCCACCATAGTGGGTACCCTGCTATACCCACCATACCCATGGTGGGTATCTACCAAAAGTTGGTCCAGCTTGAAATAAGACACTGCATGAGTGACAGGCTGTGAGTGACCTATCAAGTCCTGTCCTGTCTTGTGACAGAGCTGTCTAGAAGGGGACTTCACTGTCAATTCTGTGTCACTGTCAGCACTGACAGTGCTGGACAGACACTGCACAGAATTGCACATGGGGGACTTGATATTGGGGTTTTGCTGATGCTAGTTCTTTGTAACCGATTTATATACTCCTAATCTTAATGTCATACTTAGTGTTGATGATCTATATTTTATAGTTTCCTAATCAATACCTAACTTGAAGGTTAAAATATAAGCCTAAGGATTGAAATCAGATCTTGAATGCTAATAACTGAGACCAGATCTTGACCAGTTTTGGACTAATCCATTACGAGGCGGCTGATAGCGTGGGAATTAGGCTTTGTCATAGTGAGACGAAGTGTAGCAGACACCCATAGCTATCCAACGACCCTTTGGTCAAGATATTCCGTCCAGAGATAGGTGAGATATGAGCATTTCCGTATGGCATGCCACTCAGATTAGTCAAGTCAACATAACCTAGAGTAACATATATTAGTATGGGTACAGTGGGTAACCCACGTGGGTATGGGTATGGGTACCATTCTTTCATACCCATGCCCAAACTCACACCCATGGGTATGGGTATCACTTTTGGTGGGTATGGGTATGGGTACCACCTCAGATACCCCGGGGTATACCCACACTATTCCTTACTTGTGACCCCTTCGCATGACCAATCTGCCCCAGCAGCAGCACATTTGTAAAGTCATGTGATTATGATATTACATAATTGATGTATTAATTGCTTGTTAATAACCCCCTACTAGACATTTCTATTCTGGTTATTACCCCCCTGTGCATGACCAATGGCAGATTGGTCGTGCGGAGGGGTGGCAAGCCGAGAAGGTATCGAAGGGGTCGCCTGTCGGAATCCGGCGAACCCACCCAAGGGGTCAGTTCAAGGGCAGTCAATATGTAGTATCGACACTACTCAACAGTATTCATGAGACAACCCCAATGGGAATAAGTGGGTGGTCTGTCAAACTTGAACAATGAACTGAGTGAAGTAGACGAGACAACTTGAATGTATTAGTACAGAAATGCCAGTGAGCTTCAAGCTTCGAGTTGAACATTGAACGTTGAACCGTGACACGCGCTCGGCGATCATTCCTTCCATTCATTTGCCCTACTGATTCGGAACCATGAACTGAGTGAAGTAGACGAGATACTAATGTACATTCAATGGCACATATAACTTGAATAGTAGGCTACAGAAATGAGCTTGAACGCGCTGCACTGATCATTCCTTCCGTTTTTTTGCCCTACGACGGATCTCTTGCTGTCCTCGTGTTTCTGCCACCCGCTTCATAACATGTAAAATCTCGTCGGTTTCTTTCAGGCTACTCGAGTTTTGGTACACCCTGTTCACTACATTAGCACGGAATCCATGATTTTCCCCCATCCGTTCAAGCGTTGTGCAGAGACCCACATGCGACGTAATCGCGAGGTCTACTCGATGCACTGCCAGCCCCGTGTTCTGGAAGTCCGTGCTACCACCGGGGCGACTGGTATTAACTATGTTGTCAGCTCAATTACACAGTGGATAGAATTAGTGGGCGTACTCAGGCCGCAAGGCTTTCAAGTTTACACTATCAGATATCGGTTGCACTAATTCCCGTGAGAGTGAGCTTGAGGACGAGCGTGATCCAAGTTGCCCGATGCTCCGTGACTCGGAATCTTCACCCGCCGTGAGATCAATCACATCCGAGTCTCTGGGAGCAATGCCACGGCCAGTGGGTCCAGGTACTGGTGTCTTTGCAGTGTTGTCTACTGGCGGGGTCTCTTTGTCTGAGTCATTTAGTTTGAACAAGGCCGTGGAATCACACTCGCTGCCTGCGACAGGAGAGGCACGCATCTCGGCCATCAGTGTGGCTTGCTGAAACCATTACCTGACTTATGACATCGGCACTCAGACTAGGACGTACCAATAAGAGTGACTTGACGGAATCTAAGTGTAAATCCGACAACCGAGTGTTATCGTGGTAGTACACCAGTATGACGACGGAGATGAAGGATGTGCCAGTGTGACAAAGGGGGATAAACACTATATAATAGGTTGGCCATTAGGGGCAGCAGAACGGTAGGGCCTCCTTCCGTCATGTCCTCGTACCAGATGTCCGTCTTTGAGCCACAGATAGTCATTGCTTTCCTCCGCAATTCATCACTTGTGCCACCAAAGGACCGCGACGCATTCCGTACCAAGTGGACAGAATCTGTGAGTTGCATGCCCGGTAGCAGCCGCGAGTCTAAGCTAATGTGGCATGGGTCTCAATAAGGTGAAGCGACGAGTGAATACATGGAGTAACTTACCTGAGTCTGCCAAGGGTCGTCGTCTGCAATCCCAGCTTGAATGGGAGGCGCAGGTTGTTGAGTACGTCAACTTCGTTTGGGACAAGACGAGACCTCGGAAGAAGGGCGATACGCAGGCAAAGCCGTTGAGCATGGACGTTCCTCTGCATGGTCCGCAGTTTGTTCCGCCCTCATACCTACACCTGCAGAAGCGAACAGGAGTGCTTGACGTCAGCCCAGAGATCCAATACTTGAAGCCACTCAACATCGTCCATCCGTTTTATTACCCGGAACTCGCTCGCTGTCCAACATGTCAATCAACAACTGACATCACTTGGGAAGGATGGACTGGAACTGGAGCTCGAGTAGTGCATGGTATATCCCAAGACGAAGTTGCCTTAGGTTTGCAGTTGCGCTGCAATGCCTGCAAATCGAGGATGGGTGACAAGGATTCAGCTGCCAGTGAGCATACTGAGAATCAAACAAGCGACCCCAACTCACCTGCGAGCACGCTGAAAGCAAACAACTTGAAGGACCCATTGGGAAGCTACTGCTGTGCAACGACTAGCAGCGTATATTGGAGAGCGTGGAAACACTGGGAAATTCCCTGTAAGTAAACTGTCACACATCTCACCGCAATCTGTTACGCGAGAGCGCACAATCACTAGACTCTGTACCAGCTAACTCTTAGGCGGCGATGACTCACCCACGCCTTTGAGCTAGGAATCAAGAACTGGATCCGAAGGCAGCGATGTCTGTTAGGACGAGGGCCTTGATCCACGATGCTGAGGGTCTTCAACCATTAGGGAGAAGTCTCACACCGAGTGGAGTCTTAGAAGTACGCTGAATTGCGCAGAACTAGCTAAGGAACATAGAAGGGGAAGAAGCCCCTTATATACATAACGAGACGTGGATATAAAAGGAATCTATCTGGATATGGAAAGCATCCAGAAGGAGAAGCAGGAGTCCATGCGGAAGACCGCACTACGAATACAGGATGTCCCGAAGGAGTCATCCAAAAGAGGAAAGCGGAGAGCCGCATACGAAAGGGGAAACATACGTAAAGGTCAAGAGGAGATCCGCGGAGCGGAAGGAAGGAATCTGCGGTACCCATAAGGAGAAGCGGAGAGCCACTTCTGGAATCAGAGCCACTGATCGGGATTGCTCTCGAACCAGCCACCCGTCATCGAAGAAGGTATCGAATGGTCCACATCGGGCCATGTAAAGTAGGAATCTAAGACGGGAAAGCCGTCGCGTAAAGGAGTATCGTATGGAGTAAAAGAAAAAGAAAACATGCCATTGCCGTCGCCGATAGCCAATCGTCTATGGGAAAATCCGTAACACAATCATGATTGGATTGATTTGTCTCATGTCAACCAGGTGGTATCCCTATCTTCCTCCATCGCTGCGGGTTAACCCACAACCTCTTCAACCTCATTGTCGAGCTTCGACCTTCCACTACCTCGGGCGGTCTTGCGGAACGAATCCGGCGTGGGTATTCGAGTTTTCTTGTGCACGTTATTGATTTATCGGATACTATCCTACAGAACTCCATCTGTTGGAATATCACCAGCGCATGTTTGAGTACCTCAAGAGACTCAAGGACGCATCAAGACAACCCAGAACAGTGGCATCGTTTTTTGGCGCTGGACCCAAAGGTCTCCAATCATTCTCGGCATTCGACGACCCCCTTGGCTACGATGCTCAGTGTGTATCCACGGACATTATCACTGAAGTATATCTGGAATTTGTTGCACGTACAAGGGAGGGAGAATCTCAGTCGTACATACAGTCACTAACGGGTGCGTCTTCATACACATTACTACCTGTCACCTAACTAACCACAACCCGACCATGACGGATGCTACAGCGATCTGCGGCTCATTCGATAGCACCTTCAAGATATCCAACAAGGCAACCGTCTCTGACAAGGACTGTCAGCGGTCCAAATACTTGAAAGGTGGAATCCTCAGCATTATCAACGAATCAAACCAAATCATCGCTTGGGTAAGTGGGCTACAAGTGACTCTAATGGTACACTATTTACAATTATCATGTGTTCCCTGCAGCGTTTCTGTCAGTCCAAGTCCAATGCCGAGGTTCAAGAGCTTCTCGCGGGACTCAAGGTTCGCACCCAGATGCTCGGTCAGCCACTTCCCGAGATGTTCGTGTCGGACAATTGTTGCATGGTGAGAAGCGCAATCACCACTGTATTCCCGGACAGCGATTCCATCCAGGACGTCTGGCATTTCATTGCAAGGTACGTTCGCACCAACATGATTCAATTACATGATTAAATGATGTACTATGGTAACCAGGTACACGGCGACAATCTTAAATGGAAACAGAAATATCCATCGTACGACCGTGGTGTCAGACGTCACGAGTGCTATATTAAAAAGTCACGCCAGTGAGGAAGGGCATGGAGCCGAGTATTGGAGTAAGGAAGAGCAGGAACTTCGACTGGTCGCTGCTTATGATAAGTGGGCCGAGAAAGGGACTGTTTGGTCAGCCGCATCTGAGAAGGTACGGTGGCACAACCCAATTTATTGCGCTACTGATGCGGCTATCACGACGCTTCTACTATAGGTTCATCAAGAACAGCTTAGGCATGTCCGGAAAGGCTGCCTGCAGCGCCGCCGACAAGATGTACTCTCTGACGGCAGCCGCATTGAGGGTTGTCACAAGGCGTGGAACAGCCTTCAGCGAGCACAGCCAAGTGGTATAGTAATGCTCGCGGCGTTGAGTCATGACTTTGTGCATCGTAGGAACGTTCGAATCGCTTTTAATCACGATTATAGCTCCAAGAAGGCTCCTTTCATTGCCCTGACAGCGGGCTGCCACCATACCGACATGGTTCGTTCCATCGCCGAACTCTATAATCAGCTCCGCACAGCCAACCCGCAGTCTACCCTTGTCGCACTCCCGGAGCTCCAGTCTGCGTGCTCCAATGAGACGTTCGGTTTGGTACCCTCAAAACATATCTCAACGTTCGGGGGCCTAGTAAAGGAGGAAGTGGTCGAGTTCAAGCTTGAAGTTATCAGTGCTCAGGGCGAGCTGGATTCCCAAGGCGACACCGAGCAAGCACTCCTATCTAGCCGCGAGTTCATTTTCAATGAGCTCAACATCGACCCCAAGTTACTTCAGCTCCCACAGGTCTCCGCTGCCCGGTCCCAGATTGCTAGTACAAGTACAGCGGCTGTAGTTCCGACGGTGCCCCCTGATCAAGCTGACTCTGCCTGTCGCAACTTGAGTCCTACTGGCCCGAGACACCTCGATGTAAGTGTTTTGCTGCTCGTTCAACAAGTTTTGACCTGATTATGCTACCAGACCGCAAGTGGACCCGACTGTCACATTAGGACGATCGACTCGTACTTCACACCTGGAAGTAACCACTGCACTCCGCAGTCCAGCCGCGCTACTATGTCCGAGTCTGAGGAGTCTGTTCCTCCTCCCTCCGCATCTAGTACCCATGCTCTGCAGTCCAACCACCATGTGTCCCAGTCCGGGTCTGACTCCCTGCCCTCTGAGTCCGAGTCTGCCCGCCAGGTTGACGGCTCTCAACCGGATGGACTGACTCTGAGTACTGGCCCTGGGCCTACCAGGTCCGAGCGCCTGTTTCTTGCCGCTACGGGAATCCACCCTGATTCACTCATCATCAAAGGTGATGTCGAGTTCTACCTTTTTATGGACATGCGCAAGGAATATCACTGGATCTCTTACGAGATGACATCAAGGAAATGGGTTGATGCGACTGAAGAATACAATCACCGGTTGGTCGAATCACGCGGTTCAAATGCCGTTAAGAAGAATCCTATTGCACTTCTACGCAAACTGGGTGATGTGGAGCCGACGATCATCCAAAGATCCCTCAAGAATGACTTTAAGTGTACGTACATATATACATTTCCCTCGCTATCACCAAGATTGCTGATGTGTGTCACAGCAAAGCGGAACAAGGAGTCGTTTTGGCGAGAACACTGCACCACTATCAACCTCGTCAAGGCCGATCCCAGGACAGGAAAAAAGGTAAGTAATAAATCTTTACTCTCGTTATATCTCTCTGTATACTACCTAAACTAATTGCCTTCTAGCCGCGCAAGGTCCCTACGTGCTCCCGTTGCAAGTTGGTAATGTATCCTGGGCCAGAGAGGTCAGCAGGAAATCACAGACGTGGTGTCTGTGCCGATGGTATCCGGTCGAAGCCAACCTCTGAATTTCCGGACACAGAAGTACCGCCCTGGCCACAACCACATGGGATTTTTTCAGACGGGCTCACTTTTCACGCTGAAGCTTTCCTGAAAGCAGTTAAACAGATCTACGAGATGCAAGTCGCCGGTGCTAGTTCTAACATGCCGTTCATCGATGCCCATGCATTCCTGTTGATGCTCACGGCACACACAGTCATACTCAAAGACACAGATGGCCATCCCGTAACCGCTCTCTTCAAGCTGTATTCTGGATATGAGGTCGACGGCTCGGTTCCCGCTGATCGCATTGTGCAACACAACGGCAGTCCCTGTCTGCGCATCAACTACCTTGAACAGGAAGCTTGATTCAGACTGATCTGATCATTCAAGTTCATTGTTCCTCATCCTGGTCTCTCGTCTTGGTCTCTTGTGTTGATCTCTCAGCTTGGTTCCTTCAAGTTGTCTGTTCTCTTGCAGTTTGTTCTCGTCATTGCCGTTTGTTTTCCTTCACCTTCCCCCCTTTTTCCCCATGTACTACCTAGTTAATGGCTTGCCTAGTTGCTACTCTAGCTGACTTGTAGTCCGGGGTAATCATCATCATTGTGTTCTTGCCTGCTTTCCCTCCCCGTGCAGTGCTACGCCACAGCCACAAAACGCGCGAGTTCGCTTTTCGACCTTAGCGAAAATTCCCCCGCCGCAACAGTGCCACAGCAGTGCCACACAGGGGGTGCGGCTGTGCGACCTTCTCGCGACCAATTCTCACAATTCTCATCACGTGCGTGCGGAGTTTTAATTATAGGTGTATCGGTCGTGATTGGTCGGATAGGTCGACCAATCGACCCCTTGGCATGGCGGTGCTCCCCGACCAATTGGCGCATTTGTGAAGTCACGTGATTAAGCATTACATAATCGATGTATTAATTGCTTGTTAATAACCCCCTGAACGTTTATGTTTTGGTTATTAACCTTGCAGAGTCTTTACACGTACCCTACTACCCACCTACAAAGCGTTCATATGGATGTCGATACTCGTACCCAAACCGACCCAACCGCGATGGACGTTGACAACGCTGGCATGACGTCTCTTGGTTCCCGTGATTTTATGGAAGACAAGTATCCTGCTGATGAACATCGTCGAATGGATGACGCCGTGCAACAGGATCTGGCTGAAGACCAGGTAACAGAGTGGCGAGCGAGTCCGTCACTCCTGGAACTGAAATGGGTGCTCGGTGCCGTGGTTAAGAAGGACCCTCGACTGGATCCTAAATATACCGACCCTCCGACGAACTTCTTCATGAATCACCCCTGGATAAAGTCCAAGATAGAGGATGCTTGGAAAGCGAAGTCGTATCGTGACATTCGCAGGCTCGGTATGCGCGTTAGTCACACTTGTACGTTGTCGTCTTCTAACTATCCCGCTCATCATTCCTAGCCATTCTTCATCCTGATACCACACAAGGACAGCGTGGGTTTCTCCGCAGACGTGCCTCGACCTGTCCTTACATGACATACACAGAATCTCTTACACCAGCGCAGCTCAGTGCATTAAATCATGCGATGAATCACCCTTACCGCGGCAGTGCCGTCGATGCGTTTGTCGACTATCTCGAGCAAAACAACAAGGCATTCGTCAACCGTCTACGGGAGTATTACGGCAAGTTTTGCTCCATAGTCCAGAGCTCTGGTACTGGGAAGACACGTCTAATGCTTGAGGCGAGTTTTCATCATCGTATCTGACAATGATATTGACATGTACGCTTCTGTGCAGCTTGTCAAAAAGGATGTTTGCGTACTATACATGAACATCCGATCTAAATCCGACACCCTAGGCTATCCTACTCGGGATGCTATACCTGCAAATTTTCTTACCAAAAATTGCGACGAAGAGCAGTACTATACGCGGTGTTGTGCATTTTTTGCAGCAGTGTTCAAAGTCCTTCGCATATTTCAGCCATGGGGCCTCGGTTGGCGCGAAGCCATGTGTCAGATCGGGCACGCTGCTCGTACCTCATTTTTTCTACGCTTAGAAAATGAGCTTGCCAACGTGAGTACAGTGGTCTACCCAATCACTAAATTTCATTCTCACATCACTACTCAAAGCTCGAAAAAGAACCGTCTTTGTCCTCGGGCACCGTGAAAAGGTACTACGAGGAGATGATCGCTAGTATGAAGCCCTCGTTGGCCATGCAGCACAAACCTATGCTGGTGATTGCTCTCGACGAGGCTCATGTATTACATGAAAAGCAAGATTCCTGGATGGAGCTCCGGGCGACGGTGTTGCTCCGGGTCGTCAAGGCCTATTCAGAGTACACGGAACGTGCCGTCTGGGTAGTGTTCGCCTCAACCACGTCAAAGGTTGCACACTTCGCATCCCCTCAAAAACTGTGTGCGTGACTCACATTAGTTCACGTGTTCTCCATTAAAGTGATCTCAGATCCCTCCGCCAGGGTCGCCGTCGGCGGACAACTACTTTTCCCGCCATTTACAGACCTTGGATGGAATCAGCATGCGCCGTCACTCGATAATGTTCAGCTAGATAGAGTTGCGACCGGGAAACATATCCTTCAATACGGCCGTCCATTGTGCGTACTCCTGATTTTCGTGTTGGCGTCCACTAACTGATTCACAGATGGGCCTCACTGACATCGAAGGACGGCACCCCACTCTCAGGTATCCTCAAGCTAGCTGAAGAGAAACTGCGTGGAACGGGGGGGGACTTTGATCCATGGTCTAAGCATCAAGTTTTTGCAATACTCGCTCAAAGGTTTGGTCTCGACATCACTTTTGGTCACCGCGATGCTGTTCATTACGTCGAGACTCTGATCGCAAGTCATCTCCGTGTATGCATCAGTACCACCGAGGATCGAATCTGGAGCTACACGACCTACCCTTCGGAGCCCATTCTATCCTGCGCTGCTGCCCAACTGCTACATTGTAGCAACGACATACTGGTTACCGTTTTGAGCAACATGGCAGATATGATCAACAGTGGTGTGGTCAACGTCGGGGAAATTGGGGAGCTAGTCAGCCGTTTACTCTGGCTCCTAGCGAAAGACTTGTTTGTTCGCGCGAGGATCGGCGATTCTGCAATTGTCCGCGGTGTAGGCCAGCCAGACGAGCTTCGGGAGTGTTCTCCACTGCCGGTGGTTGAATTTCTGGAGTTCGTTTTTGGACCGCGAGTCTGGGACACTGTGCCGCAAGCTGAGAAGATGTTTGAAAATGCGTATATCAACTTCTCCCACTGGGTTTCGATGGATTTTGATATCACTCCGAGGATGGCAAATGATCTAAAGCTACGGTCGTGAGTTACATGCATGATCTTCAGTCTGAAGGCCGTGCTAACCCGATGCATAGCATTGATAAATGGACTGCGAGCCACTGGGTACGAACAAGTGCTATCCAGTGTTGTCATAATCAACCATTAATCGATAAGGTTATTCCGATGTACTTCAAACCTGGAAAGGGCACCAAAATAAAGGGAATGTCGCATATCCTTATTTCTGACAAAACTCGAAACCGTTCGCAGCGCCCTGCTCTGAGGAAGATCCAGCGAGACCATGAGAATATTGCCCCTGACTATCGTGGACCCCCCTATATCACTGTATTGGTAGACCTCGGTAGAACAAAATCAGCATTGGAGGTTACGCTAGACCCCTGCAATAGGCACAAGGATAGGTGCCTGCGAATCTATGCAGCTGGTCTAGATGTAAAGACGTATCCATTCCTTCGGGATCAGGCCAAGCTCACACACATTCTCAACGACATGTACAGGCGACACTTGTCTCCGTCCGGCCCAACCTTCTCGCAGAACCTCAAGGACCAAGTACAATTTGGAAGGTCTAGGGAGGAACGGTACCTGGACTGAGGGAAATGATAGGCAAGGAAGGAACGAAAGCTTTGGAGCACTGTATTTGTAGCCAGTGTCAAATGATCATTTTACCATACAGTTCCTGGACCCGAAAGGCCCAGGTAGTGCTGCCGCGACGTGAGGTCGAGGTGAGGTGAGGTAGCGTCGGGGTCCACCTCCGAGTCAGGAATCAGGATTCCGAGGCAAGGTGAGGTGCACGGCCACACAAGGATATGACACAGCCACTGTAACTCTAAGCTCCAGCAAGTACTAGTAGAGGTTGTGCCAGTGTGGCCGCGACCTGTCTGCAGATCTCATCGGTGGTGAACGAGTCATAAAGACGTCTTAAAGAACACAAAGCGATGGATGGGATTGCGACCGTTTATTGTCGTTCCGTATATCTATAATTCGGTGGCGAGTCAGTACTGCCAGTGGCCCGTCAATGTGTCAAGTAACCGTTGAAAGGCACAGCCCGTTTAAGATATCGTGGCAATGGGCATCGATGATGGCAGCCATAACCTGTAAGAGAAGCTTGCCTAGTTGATCACTCGAGTTGACCTCACTAACGACCCAGACAGCGACCTGACGATGTGCAACCGTTACATACAGCTCAGAATCCATGTAACAAGACTTTAGGCGCTGAACCCATTTCTCTCTTTCCCGAATCCCTCCCATGGACGCGCATTCAGTGTACATGTTTCACTGGTATCCTGATAGGAAGTGAAGAAGCAGATTGCCAGCGGCTTGGCTCATCTTGGAAGTTCCAGCGCGTGATCGATTGATCCCTGGCCCTGGCAGATGAGCAAAAAAACGCCTCTCTTGTATCTATATAAAGTGACCCGAGAGCCAGCACCTGTTCTAAACTCGCCCAATGGTGCTCACCTGGCTCAGCCTCAGGTGGACTGTTTCACAGAGATACTTGACGGCGATCCTCGTTGTCTCCCTCCTCGTCGTCTCCCTCCGCTCCCTCTTCGTACCCCATGCTGTCCGTCCAACCGGCACGCCGCACGTACCGTTCGACCATTTCGAGCTCGACATGGCGCCCGATGGTCAAGTCGTCCTGGGGAACTTGATCGAGATGGATGCAGGTCCAGATTCGAAGCGCAGACCACTGAGACCACCCCTTGGAGCGCATACCCTCACTCCGGATGGGCTTCTAGCAACCAATCCAGACGGTCCACATCCTATATTCCAACTCATTCGCGATGCCGAGGTGGAATGGGAGGCGAAACACGCGCGGGCCAGCAAGACGCTCGATGACGCCGTTGCAGAGTACAAGAGGCGTTATCGTCGGGCACCGCCCCTTGGTTTCGACAGATGGTATGCACTCTTCGCTGTGGGTACTCGCGTCGTGTTTGAGTATATTACACCTTAGGTGGGACTATGTTGTCAAACATCACATCCAGCTACCCGACGAATACGACGAAATTTACCAAGATATCGAGCCCTTTTGGGGAATTGATCCGATAGAGTTGGCCCATACGCAGAAAGAGCTCGAGACACAACCCGACACTGTGACCGTCGAGAAGACGGACAAAACTCCCCGATTCAAGGTGGTCGATACGACGCTCCCACAGGTCAGACAACACTTGGTACAGGGGATCGACAGCATCCTCGAGCTCACCCGCGAGGTGGAACTGGATATCCCCCCGATACGGATCACCTTTTCCCCGTTTGATAATCCCAACATGGTTTCAGACTGGCAGATCAAATCCATGGCCCTCGAGGCCGCTGCCAACGGGACGAGTATGTTTATCCTTGTCCATGGTTTGAATGTGCGTAATAGTCTCCCATACAGCACTTATGCCCGCAGACATGCCCCCGGTGAAAGAGGGCTGGATCCAAGCATGTCCACCCGACTCGCCCGCCCGTCTGCATCCACCTATACTCCCATCCCGATCCACCACGTCATCCATCCCACCCTTGTCCCCAAAAACATTCATCGCCTCCCATCGCGATGCAATGAATCCCTGCCTTAACCCCTCGCTGCTCACCTCACATGGCCAATTTCTCTCGCACGGTGAGGGTCCCTTCCCCCGTCCCACACTCGTCCCACGCTTCTCGCTCTGTGCAACGGTCCTCCACCACGATATCCGTCCACCCGTGCCGTACGGATGGGACTGGAATTCAGATGCAGATTTAGACAAGGGTTCGGGTGGCGCGTTTGAGGAAGACGTCCCATGGGAACGCAAGGTGGACGAGCGGTTGAGCTGGCGAGGCCGTACGACGGGCATGTGGGCGTCCCCCGAGTCACTGTGGGTCCACGGCCACCGGGCGCGACTCGTCACGCTGGCTAGCACGCTCGAAGGCAACGCCAGCATGTTGCACATGCCTGAACACGTGGGCGAGGGTGGGGAAGGGGTGACGCCGATCGGGGAACCGGAGATGGTGCGTCTCGCGCATGTCAATCCAGCTTGGATGGATATCGCGTTTGCGGATGGACCTATTGCATGCGATGAGCTCGGGGGGACGTGTAAGGAGATGGAGGAGATGTGGGAGTTTCGGAGGGTACAAGGGAGACGCGAGGAAGGGCGGTACAAGTTTATCCTTGACGTGAGTGTCAATGTACGAGACTGGAACGAGGCAGCCACTTGACATATGGATGGTAGATTGACGGTAACGGATGGTCGGGTCGTTTTAAACGCCTCATGACGAGCAACGCGGTCGTCTTCAAATCCACCATCTATCCAGAGTGGTACGCGTACATTCCCGTATCTGCTCCGTATATGACTGTGCATTAGGTATACGTCGCGTATTGCGCCATGGGTCCATTACGTCCCGATTCAGGTGTCCTATGCGGATCTGTACGACGCAGTCGCGTTTTTCCGTGCTCACGATGAATTGGCCGCGCGAATTGCAAAAGCGGGGCGGGATTGGAGTCGACGATACTGGCGGAGGGAGGACATGACAGCGTACCTGTACCGGTGCGTAAAGATTGTTTCGGAGTGTAGTGCATACTAACGCGCATCTAGATTGTTGTTGGAGTATGCACGCGTGTCGAGTTTAGACCGGAGATCGATGGATTATGTGGGTTGATCATTGCTTAGAGGAGACATGTTTCACGTTAATGTAGGAAGAGCATTGTTGTTGCTAATGTGATGTACTGTGACCTAGGGAAATTGCACTACCTGTCCTCGAGGATCTGTTTGGTCGTCTGAGTACAAGTGTCGGCAGTCGACATGCCCCACTGGCACGGTGGGGCGAGGTAACCGACAGCGACTTTGACGAATTGTGTAATGGTGCCTGTGGGAGGACGTGTGATAATAAGGATAGCGAGCGACAGAGACGTCCGCGTCAAGCCTGGGCGTCTTGAAGTAGCTAAGGGGATCGGACGCACATCGGTCATGGCAGAGATCCCACCAGGACCACGTAACAAGCAATTGACGGTGAGTTGAACGCCTAGGGAGCCACTTCGTCAAGGACGCATTGATGCACGATGCGGGGATGATGGGATGACATGCGAGTGATTAGGAGGTGGGCTGTGGATAGTTGCAGCAGGTCAAGGGGCTCTTAAATAGGAACGTTATCTTACAGTTTGGATGGCTAGATAAAGTACAAAGTATCACAAATCAATTACAACACTGGCTCGACCTAGGATCCTCCACCGCTAGCCCCGGTTTTGCTGCTATGATCGGCACGCTACTACCGTGCTCCCACTCTATATGCTGAGCAGTCGCCGTGCTGCCAAACTTCACTTGCGCGTCCAGGTATTGTGTGTACGGCGTTGCTGTTTCCGGCATCCTCTGTCGACGAACCAGATTTTCCAGTGTCTTCCTAACCGTTGGATGATGTATCAAAAGCGGATAGGTGGTCTCGTCGACACCAGCTGCATAGATACGCAGACAGCGGTCATCGATCTCCTTCTGTGGGAACGTAACGCTGAACGACGGTGGTCGACCAAGATCAAACAATATGGCAATGTAGGGAGGGAGGTCGGAATCCTTGGCTCCACCGTATATTGTCACCCGGTTTCTCCTTGAGCGCGTCGATAAGGCCACATCTGCTTTTACCTGAACCTGCGTCTTTGACGTCGTGCAGATGAAGATTGACGAGTTCTTTTTGAAGGGGCACAGGCCTCCACCTGTTTTATCGTTTATTGTTTTTACTGGACAACATGTAGTCGTCTGCATAGCAGAGAGGGGTTCTAGTTAGCTTTGAGTACTTGCCTGCCTGATTTTTTGGGGTTCCGGTAGGGGTGCCACATGGTAGCGGACAAAGAGCTGTTGTTGATGAGATTGTTGTGCATGGATAAGGAGAGAGGGATCCAGATCCCCAGGTCAAACTGGGTCAGGCGCCCGGCTCACCTTCGTTCCCAGCGCATCATCCTCGGCCCAGATAGAGCATCTCTCCGTCAACATTCCTTGTCCGTTTTGCAAGTCACTTAAGAGTCAGCACTAGTCAAGGGTTGGTCCCAACTCCACCCATCGGTGCTCAGCCTCAGGTGAACCGTCTGACACAGACACCTCACAGCGCTCATCCTCGTCTTCCTCTTCACAATCACCCCTTGATCCCTCTCGTGCCGCATGCTGTTCATCCCGCTTGTCTCTCACCACGTACCGTTCGACCACTTTGAGCTTGACGTGGCACCCAACAGTCAAGTCATTTGATCGAGGTGGCACTGGGTCCAGATTCAAAGCAGACGACCCCTTGAGCACATGCACTCACCCCGAATGGGCTCTGCGTGTCAGTCCCGACAGGCCACATCCCATAATCCAACTCATCCCGCGATGGGAAACAAGGCGTAAACGAGCCAGCAGGACGCTCGATGCGACCGTCAAGGAGCACAAGAGCCGGGCACCACCCTTCGGTGTCGACAAATGGTACGACGCCACAGATTTTTGGTGATTTAGGATGCTCTCTACTGTTTTTGATCGCTCGTCGTGTCGGGTTGAGAACAAAACGTGGTATTCAAGCGTGCGGTTGTTGGTTGTCCAAGTCTGTGCTGACGGACATCTGCACGGCCTGGCTTCCCCCGGAGACCGCCGTTTCATTTCACCAAGTTAACTGCCTCGAAACTTTTTACGACCTACTTGACTTGAAGATCTGTCCAGATGTGGAAGAGTTCATGCAACAAAAAGGAATGAAGGTGGTACTATGATATCATAAATAGTGTGGATATGGTAGAGAGGATGACACTGCCAGTTGAGCGACATCGTTGTCACCGGTGGACAAAAAGCAGGTGCCACCAATAAGACACTCACCAGACAGTCATTCTACGTCGGAATCGCTCCCCGCAGTCGTATTCTCCCGTCTTTGAGTCGCTCCGTGATGACGGGGCTGGCAGCGGGGCGATACTTGAATTCTCTCGAGTACCTGTGAGCCGAATTAGAATAAGGATGTGGGTGGAGAACGAAGACCAGACCGAGACGCGTAGATGATTTTGGATTCTGGTTTAGCGCTTGGTCGGAGGCAGAAAGCGAGCCAGAGGAACATGACGAGGAGGGCGACGAGCACGGTGCGTCTCCAAGGGGGCGGTCGAGGATGGGTGCGGGCGTCGACAGGCCGTGTCTTGTCGTCGTCGTCGTCGTGAGACATGGTGAAGTGTCGGGACTTGAAAATGCACGCTGACGAGACCAATGTCGAACATGAGAGCGGTACATAACATCATCCGATTTGCACTCACACGCGCGCTCAATCGTATCTTATACAGACGTGGAACTGTCGGACGTCGACGTGATGGACGACGAACACGAACACACGAAGCTCGACGATGAAGACGACGCTGGGATCGACCCAGAGGAGGAAGACGAAGAGGAGGAGCCAGAGCCGGAGGAGGTGTGTTTGATCCACATCCGCCTGTTCGACTCGCTCACTTTTTTGCAGGACATGGAATCAGACGAATTGTCGCCCCCACCCTCGCCCCACAAACCGCGGCTCAAGATCAAGCTCAAGTTGCCTCAGATTCTCAGCCCAATCGAATCCGAGAGCAGAGGGCCGTCCACGCCCAGCGGTGAACCAAGCAGACCACCCTCGCACCGTGGTGTCTCGAGGGGTATGCGTCACGTCTATTCTCTTGCATGGCTAGACCGCTCAACGGGTCCGCGTTGCAGACATTGAATCGGAAGACGAGGACGATGAAGACGAAGTCGTGGGCGGGTCCACGCACCCAATGACGTCCCGCCAAGCCGTCCTTGCCAGCGTGGTCGATTCGTCGCACGTCTCCCTTTGTCCGTCTGAATCATCTGTCTGCTGATCCCTCAATGACTCACATACACGCAGCGGAATCATCGCGCAAGAAGAAGCAGCTCACGGAATCCGAGATCGCGCTACGACGCGAAGAAATTGCGCGCAAACGCAAGAACCTGACCGAGAAGAAGCTCGAGGACGAAAAGGTGCGCTGCCAACCGTGGGTGATCGTCGATGGATGGCCAAGTGACGCGTCAGACAGGCAGAGACCATCAACCGTCTGCTCAAGAAGCAGTCCAAGTCTAAAAACAAGCGCAACGTGTTGTCGACGGCGGACGATCGCACGCCGGTCTCTGCCACCCCTGCCGTTGTGCAGTTTACTCGGGATGGTTCGGAAGCGCCGGAGGGAGAGGTACTCGAGACTGTCGAGGTCATTCCTACCATGTATCGGTGGGTGTCGAGTACCAAGCCGATACCTGACGATGCAGAGCCGGCGTCTCAGGATGACGAGGATGGTCAATTGAAGTTGACATTCTCTGTACCGGTGTCGATACTCCCGCATGGTGGCGTACCAACCCCGCGAGCTAAGTTGCCATCAGCGGAGAAGCCTGTATGCGATGTGAGCGGGTGCGATCAAGCGAGAAAGTATCGGCTCGTCAAGGATTGGCTGAAGGGCGCGTGTGGGATGGAACATCTCAAAATGCTGGAGCACCAGATGGACGTTGTCTGAATGAGGTGTTGAGTTTGTCCCCTTTTCGTTGTGCGTCTTCATTATTGATCTGTATCTGTATTATTCGTTGCTATCATGTTCTTCAACGCTCTAGTCAAATTCCTTGTCGTAAGGAGTTTTTAGACCTTGCAGGGTGAGCTTATGTTCCAGAGCAAACCAAGTAGCGCGAGTAATGAGGTCGAAGATCATTTGACTTGCTGATCCTATAACGTCCCAGCGAAGAGCCTGAACCAGTTTGCTGTGATCGGCCTGAGGCACCGGCAGATAATTGGACCGCCCTCATGCCCCTCACAGGAGACCCGTCGTAGGATAACACACTGGCGCACATGGCACATGGCCTTTGGATCGTTTTCTAATCTGGGTCAGTATGATTTTCATGCAGTTGAAGCGTTCGTGGGTAGATTGACAGTGTCTACCAACGGTCACGGCCCGGGTGAGTCGGCATTGCTGTCGACCGTCAACCGGCTCTGCCACTGCTGAGGGGAAGTGCACGAGGCCCGACAGCTCGGACCTTCCCAGTACATACACCGCACCATGCGTCCTAGTGGTATCAATGACGTGTCCACAGCTCGAGATCTCCGCAATCTGAATTGGCGCTATCGAGCTCGATCTCGGGCCGGGAAAGCAGGTCTCATGCACTTTTTATTCTGGAACTTGAACGCATCCCACCAGTGGCCACGTTAGCCATCATCTGTGTGTCAACGGAACACGGAGCAAGATAGCATTGCGAGCCTTCGGTGATCATGAGGGCGTCAGTTCCATGTGGTCGCCACCATCCAAAGCAGGGCCAGCGCATCAAGCGTCTTGCCGGTATCTCATACGAAGAAAAAGCAGATGGTCGTGGATAACATCGCGAGTCCGTCTTTAACCTGCCACGTATCATACAAAACCCAAGTCTGGTATTAGCCTCGAAGAAGGAATGTCCAGGGATGCGCAATCTATCGTTAACCTCATCAATACCGTGCTTTCAGAGTATGGTTCCTTGCGCGTTTCTGAGTGATGTAAGACACGTTATGGGATCCCGGTCGCAGTTGCGATGTAGGCGTCCCAAGCCTGAACAGTCGCTGTCGGGAAGATATAGCTGGACGCGGTGGTGCCTTCCCCATAATAGATGGCTGCCTGGCCCCTCAAGATCTCGCCCACGAGGGGGGATTCTTCGCCTCCGATGACGGTGACAGCTCCATAGTCGGTAGTGGTCACCAGTCCGGTCCGATTGGTACCAAAGATGAATTCACGGGCGAGTGTGATAGCCTGAACTAGGCTGTTAGGAACGAGTTGTGCAAATCAAAACGCTTTCTCACAGAAACGGGGTTGGTGTGTGGAAGGATATGACCGGCGTTGGCAACGAGGACGTACGTCCAACCGCGTTCCTGATGCACAATGCCGGCGAACTCGCCGTCGTCATTGTACCACGGCGTGGAGGGTTTACGCGTGAAACCTTGGATGCCACCAAACGTTGTGTTCTGCATGAGAAAGATCAGACAAGACAAGTGCGTGAGGGATACAATGTCGCACTTGGATGGCAACTGCGTGCACGTGTTAGCCAGCTGCGATATACAGAACAATGGACACATACTTTGAGAACCAAAGTGTGAGGCGAGCGAATCATCGTTTCCAGAGTATATGACAATCTTCACGTTTCGCGCCGTTGCGTTGGTCGCAAGCTCCGAGAGGAATGCCATGGGTCTAAGCTTTTTAAATACGAGAGTGATATAAGGATCATGCCAAATACTCACTCAACACCTGGAGAAAAATCTTGAGTAAAGAGCAACACACTTGAGATAAAGATCACGGCTCACTAGGGTCGCTGTAGTAATTCGCTATCAACAGATCAACGTCATTCCTTCTGTCAACTCAAAGGAACAATTACTTACTCCTGCTGCTAGTATTTGCGAATGGGTAGCGAGCTGTGAATGGTGTCCATTTTTGATTCGGCGCATGGATCGCAGCTCGCGTATTGGCATCTGGGGAAATGTACGTTAGCCTCCATGCAGCAATCCATTCCCGGAGACAAACCATTGAGAAAAACAGCGGCATCCATAGTCGATTCTGGGCTCAACGCGTCGGGAACACTGTAGTAATCAAACAAACGACCCTGTGCTGAAAATAGCATTTTGAGACAATCAAGTAGAGTGTGATGAAGGGAAGCCTACACCAAGGATAGGTGAAGTTGACGGCGTAGTCCATAATCCCGCTATATATATCACATTGATACCAAGGATCGATGGTATCGTTTGGACGACCCGCCAAATCACGTTTCCAAAAATCGCGAGCGCGAACTCTCTCGCCGCGTCCCAGGACCCTGCCCCTTTCTCCGAACCTTGCGGCAAAGCGACCCTGTACATCAAGCATAAATTGTCGCTTTGTGAATTTCCTTGTTTCAGAGGATGATGCGGAACCGCCGATGTGTATTGGGGCATTTAAGGATGGAAAGTGTTCTGGTTGGGGGTATTGAAGAGAGAGGTTGTACCCGCAGAGTTCACTTCTAGATGAAAGTTACATAAAAAACGTTTCGTGAAAAATTCATGGACTTGAACATACTGTCGTTTGAAGTACTCGAACACTTGAGTATCGTACCCGATGATCTGTGGGTACGTTTCAAGCACACTGATGACCGGCACTTCCGCGAAACCTTCCAGTGACGCGATGGCGCCATTGCCTATGGCAATTCCCGCAAGATTGACTGGTGGGTTTTGTATCCCGAAGTAGGCTTTGGTGATGTAGGGCTGAAGCCATATGGATCAGTCTGCAAGGATGAGAAGACGACCCTTACGATGTACACTCCAGCATAGCTCTCCCCGGTGATATACAGTGGTCGTTTAGCGAGATTGGGGAACACCTTGATGAAGTTATCCAAGAAACCCATCTGTCGAATCATTAGCACGACTCTCGACCAATAAGCAACGGTTCTTACGAAATCGGCACCCAGCTGGTCCTCATCAGTGACTGCATGGGATGTCAAAATCAGGGAATCAAGGTTGGACTTGTTTTGGAATCCTCACCAAGCCCATCGGCATCGGCTGTACTAAACCCAGTTCCACTGGTACAACGTGTGAATTACTACAACGTCGTGAACAAAGATCGAGGGGAAAACGTACACGGGTTGATCAATCCACACGTAATCTGCAACGTTCGTCCATGAGTGTTGATTTTCGACAACCGAGTAATCACTCTGGATACAGATCGGACCATTCTGCGATGCATATATTAAGGTTCCAACTACAACGGGACATAGTCAGGAAAGATGACGCTAGACGAACCTCAAACAAGAGCCCAAGCAAACTCGAAGCGCCAGGACTAGTCGGAAGAATTAGCTGTGCTAGCGTACATGTGTCTGCAAACTGACCCTCCATTGAGCCAAATTCCCCAAGGCTCGTTACTGTCTGCTGTAAATGAGCCTTGAGAAGATTCGAATGCCCAGAAAAATAGGGTAGTGTTTGGATGACCCGCTCTCTGGACGGGGAGATTACCGGCCCAACTTCGAGGAAGCGTCCAAGTCACGTTTGGAAGGCCTTCTGTCACTTGAAAGTCTTCAAGTTCGAAGGACGTGAGTGGGGAGAAGGCGCAAACATATAACCATGACGTACAGTGTTGGCGTTCCGCACTGTAATCCCTGGTCGGTGATTTGTGATGCGCGTTAGCGGACGTTGGCATATCTGCCTGTGCAAAGCTGAGCAATGCGACAGTAAGGACTGACAAGAGAAGAACGGTAGATGAGAACATAGTAACTGATCAACATTGGCACGCAGTGATGATGGTTGGCCTTTTAAAGGGAGTTGCAGTTGATAACGACACGAGGATATTTCCAGTTATCTGCCAAGGAGCGGCACTGCAGAAAGTATTTTCAGGAACATGTTGGTGCGACCTGAACTGAGGTCGCAACTTGAACGACCGCAACTCTCAGCCCTGTCGTGCGGCGTCCGATTCATCATGATCGCTATTCGGCCCAAGTACGAGCTGACACGAAAATTTTATTGATGGGCTCCAGTTTGTTTGTTTTTTCCGATTCGAGGTCGGGATACCATAGCCCTGCAAAGCCGACGTTGACGGACATTAGACGTTGAACGTTGAACGCCAAGAGAAACCAATCCGCTGTCAAGGCGCTGTGATGACTGGCAAGCGGAAATAAGCCTCCACGACAGACAACCGGATCAGATGTCGACAGAGCTCACACGGATCTATAACTTGAACTCACATCGACCATTCATGACTCGGATCGCCACAAGTGACAGCAGCCG
Source organism: Harrya chromipes (assembly GCA_038091155.1). Classification (NCBI taxonomy): domain Eukaryota; kingdom Fungi; phylum Basidiomycota; class Agaricomycetes; order Boletales; family Boletaceae; genus Harrya; species Harrya chromipes. Next base: position 29,042 of record JBBPNX010000130.1, read on the forward strand.
TCCACGTCACATGAGGAGTCGTAGTCGCAACGATGCCAGCGAGTCTTCGCGCCGTCACTCACGTTGGTAAGGCATGCTGTGATTCGTCCTCCAGTCTCGGTAACTGCGGAGATTTTTAAACATTCTATGACGGCCTTTCTTGTTCGCCGACCCGGAGGCATTGCGGGATCTCGTCGCAGTTCCTGAGTTGTTCTTGAGGGTAAAACAAGTCACCATTTGGAAGTATTGTAGTATCTATTACGCAAACCAACGGTGAGGTGACAGGGAGGTGACGGTGGCGACGAAGGGCTAAGCAGAATCTGCAACTTGGGGACTTGAAGATGTAATGTCGGGACCCCCATCTATCACGGGAGGACTCGGAAAGGCGTGGCTGTAAATAACATCTGCGGCTACCCGCCAGTTAACTTGGTGCCACTCACTGGCAACGGTGCAGAAAACGATACGGTAGCACCGCCCATCGCATCTATCCGTCTCATCTCCCGCAGCTTCAACGTTGTCAACTCTGAACCTTGAAACGCAATACTAGTGAACACATTATCCGCGTTGCACTCCACAGCGTGCCTCGATTCCCTTTCGTTTCCTTGCCGGCGCAACCAAGTCCCCGAAGTGGTTGCTGATAGCATCTCAAGTGCGCCCGTAAGTACCTCTTGCAGCTCCGCTGCGTGCTCACTTAGCAGCCTTTTCGCTTTCAAAACGATCCGCGTTGGAGGTGCAATTCCAAGGCTTTTGGCCATGGCACACTGCCTCGCATGCACCCCTTATCAAAACATCAAACTATGCGATCTTTCTCTACGGTGCCTTCCGACGCTTTCCCTGTCAACGAGTCGCTAGACCGATCCCGATACCTCCCGTCCGAGTTCTTCGATAGACCTGTCTCACCACCCTGCGCGTGGACTCGGGGATGAAATATAGGACTCCTATCCCCCCTCTGGCTCTATATTTTTTGCCCACGTGTCGTCAGAAGAGTAATCAGCCTCGTCTTGAGAGTACTGCTTACTCGAGGTCTGTGTAGACTGTACTTCACAGACAAAATCCAGGTCCCAAATATTTTGGCCGACATATCTGCCGTCTTGGTAATGGTGTTAAGTAAACTCAGTCCTCGTATCTTGAGATAAATTTATCTCTGAATCTTTATGCTCCGTTAAGCTGATACCTGAGCTCGAGACGTACATGGCCGTACGTCGTGACGTGAGCGCGTCCAAAGTCATCTAGGCGCTCATCGAATATATACGCTCACCACCTGCACATTCCCGACAAGGTCATGAATGATCGCATCATCCAAAGCATTGGCAAAGCCACGAATATGATCGTCACGTGGTACAATGTACGTTTATTTCGTCCTGTATTACAATATTTAAACCTCACCAATCGGACGGAAACCCTTTCAGGATATCGTGTGGTACAACGTGGAACAGTCCAAAGGACAAACCCACAAATTGACCAATGACATCATGCGCGAACAAGGGTTGGAGCGGGCGTTTGATATGGAAAGGCACCTTGGCAAGGACGGGAAGCGTGTCAAGGCGATCCGCATCATCACGTTACGACCCAAGGTTGCTCATGATCAGGCGTTGCCCCCAACCCGAGCATATGCTGGTATGCCACATTGTTGGAATATATGTTATCACTAGGAGTGTTTCATAGAAATCATTTGAAAAATTTAAACACCGGAAGTGATTATGCAGATGATGGAAACCGTTTTGATTTCTCTTGCTTTGTGAAAGTACCACTTCTGACCGAGAAGACTGAATTGTTCCTGGCGAGTCGGGCCAAATGCGGGCCTTTCCTTTATTGAACTACCCACCGGACTGTAGGCAACGGCTTCTTCTCAACCATGTTTAACCATGTTCAACAACTCATCCCATATTGATGCCAGCCATTCCACGTTCAGCGAGGTTCATCGAGACCAGTATTACAATACCCGTTCCACGGTACAAGGCAATCAAGTGATCAACACTATCATCCATGGAAATCAAATTCTGCAGGATTCTAATTCAAGTAAGAAACTGCGAATCCGACGATCTCGACGACGATAGAGGCCTTGATACCTTTGATTTCAGATCTTATTGAAGCGCTCCAAAAGGCGAGTGCACCCAGTGCTGCCCATGATTCCGCACAACGCCACCCGGCGCCAAAGTGTATTGAAGGAACGCGCGTCGAGTTACTTGCTCGCATAACTTCTTGGGTGGACAAAAAGGACGAGAAACCAATTTGTTGGTTGAGCGGTCGTCCTGGCTCTGGCAAGTCCGCAGTATCCCAGACCATAGCAGAGAAGTACGCGGCCCAGAAGCGCCTAGCTGCAAGCTTCTTTTTTTCGCGAAGGGATCTCGAGCGCCGTACCACACAACATGTCGCCGCAACGCTGGCCATGCAACTGCTCGTATTCCTGCCGTCTATACGTCCTGCTGTTGTCGCGGCGTTGGAAGACGACTACATGATTCCGATGAAGGTGCTTCGGGAACAAATGGAGAAGCTACTGGTTGAACCTTTGTCTACTGTGACAGAGACTCCCGATGCCCCCGTTCTCATCATTGTCGACGCGCTTGACGAATGCGACGACGAGAGTCTCGTTTCGGAACTCGTAACGCTCCTTGCGCTCCTCCCCGCCAAGACTTCACTTCCATTGCGATTGCTGATTACGAGCAGAGCAGAGCCTTGGCTTCAGACGCAGTTCCACCAGCCACATATGTCGCTTCTCACACTGCCTCTCGAAATCCATGCATTTAGCGCAGAGGCAGACATTCGCTCGTTCTTACGTCACGCTTTGGACGACGCGTACGACCAGCATATCCAGATTATGGAACATCTTCCGCGTCCTTGGCCATCGCAAGACGAGCTTGAACGTATCGTCACCAAGGCTGGTGGACTCTTCATCTTTGCTCTCACGGTCGCCAAATTCGTCGGTGACAGGATGCATAATCCAATTGAGCGTCTCCAGGCCATTCTTGAGGACACTGTCACCGTATCCGCGCGGTCCGCATACGCAGACCTCGATTCGCTGTATAGGGATGCCATTTCCGTTTTTCCAGATCCCGATGTTGCGAGGCTTGTACTCGGTGTGGTCTATTGTATGGCCATTCCCTTGTCTATATCAGGTCTGCACAAGCTACTAGAACGACCCGACGTCGATGCAAGAATAATTGTTCCTGCGCTAAATTCTGTTCTCCTCGCCTCAGAAGATGGAAAACAACCCATTCAGTTCTATCACGCGTCCTTTCGTGACTTCTTGATCAACCCGCAGCGGTCGCAAAAGTATGCGATCAACCCTGATGCCTATCATAGGCTCATGGCCCAGCTATGCTTCGAGAACATGTCGAATTCGTTGAAGCGCGACATGTGTGGCATTGGGAACCCCGCCATAGCGAACAAAGAAGTTCCAGATCTCGTTGAACGTCGGTGGTCAGCATATGATGAAGCTCTTCGTTACGCTTGTCGCTTCTGGTCTCGTCATCTTGCGCAACTCCCGGGTGGCGGAATTGCGAACGAAGAACTATTGGGTGCGCTCAAAAGGTTCACTACCACAGCGTTGCTGTACTGGATAGAGGCGCTCAGTATCTTTGGTGAACTCGAGAGCGCTGTAGTGATGCTCCGCGAAGGTATTAGCTGGTTAAAGGTTTGTCCGTCCGTTCCGTTTACCTTTTCCTTCACCCGAGCTGAATGTTATCTCTAGGCGTTGCGCGAAGCTCCAAAGGATGCACTGACGTTATTAGAAGATGCTGAGCGTCTCGTGGTCTTTTATATGGATCCTATCTCCCAGTGTGCACTACACGTTTATCTGACTGCAATGTCGTGGATTCCCGCAAGCAGTGTCATCTATCAAACGTTTAAGCACCAGTCATTGGACTCCCCTATTCTCCATCCAGAGCGAATGGCCGAATGGCCGACCCTCCGGAGGGCCATCAACCTCAACAACCCTATCCACTCTGTCGTTTTCTCCACGAACGGACTCTTGATGGCTACAGCTGGCATGAACCAAGGCGTTCAGCTGTGGAACGTGATCACGGGCGGAAACGTCGCGAGCCTCGGAGATCGTTCGTCGACATCACAACTTGTCCGTTTCTCTCCATCTGGCGCCTTCTTAGCGGCCGCGTTCGAAGACGGGACTGTCACTGTTTGGGACCCAAAGGTTGGGAGGGAACACCTGAAACATGAAGAATGCCACACCGAGCGGATCACTTGTCTCGAATTCTCTGACAACAATGCCTTGCTGGCATCTGGTTCATGCGACCGTGCTATCCAGGTCTGGTCGGTGGAGACGGCACAGCCCTTGTATCGTCTAGACAGCCATGAAGGACCGGTTACCTCGTTGGCATTTTCCAGCGACTCGCTGCGGTTAGTCTCGGGGTCGGAAGACAATTTAATCATCATTTGGGATGTGTCGACCGGGAAGCTAGTCCGTGGGTTGATGGGACACCGCAAGCCCGTCAACTGTGTTGCTATATCTCAGGACGGAAGCACTCTCGCATCTGGATCGGAAGACAAGACCATCAAGATATGGGATACCAACACTGGAAAATGCACACTAACTTTCTCCAAAGGACATCGGGCTGGCGTACGATCCGTTCATTTCTTTGACGAAGACAAGCATCTTGTGACGACTTGTGACGACGCGGTCATATCTTGGAATCTCGGTTCACGCAACGCATCGAATATACTCTGGTCTGCAAATCAGCTCCTGAAAAAGTCCCTGAGGCGTGCCCCCGCTTGGCAGGCCAAAGTAATTGGGTGGGGAGCGCCGAAGCCCGTGCTTCGATACATACTCCAGCAAACTTACGCCGAGTCACCACAGCACATTTTAACTGCTTATGCGACGCGGTCACCGTCCTTCGTGTTTACATACCAAGACTTCTTATCCAGCGGGTCACTGCCAACCCACATGGATAGTTTACCCGTTGGTGCCTTTGGGCCATTCATGGCGGTCGCGCTATCTTCCGATGGCAATTGGACTGCAACCGGGAACGCTCTGGGTTCGCTCCACATCTACGATCTCACGATGCGGAGAAGAACTTGGGACGAGCTAGAGACGACTATCAAATCGCAACCATTCCGCACTATAGAACATCTAGTCCCCTCACCCCTCGGCACACGATTCCTTGTCGACAATTTCCTGCAATGGCACCTGATGGATGACAAATGTCACGAGATAAAGAAGCTGGACGTGGGCGTGTTGGGCTCAATGCGCGACGACGACGACATCCAGTTCAAGTTCTCTCCCGACGGCAGCATCTTTTTCTCCGTCATCGCTAGCCTCTTCCGCAGTGACAAGAGCACCGTGCGCGTGTTTGATTCTGTGACTGGCGCCCAGCGCACGCAGTTCACAGGACTGAGGAAGGTCCATTCGTTCGCCGCCTCCAACGACGGCGCATATATCGCATGCGGACAGGGATCTGGCCAAGTAGACATGCTCGTGGTGGCGAGCGGAGAACGTACGACCGTGGTACCCCCAGCGGAGCCCGATGACGTGCACATTAACGCCATCGCTTTTTCGGATGACGCACGGGAGCTCGTGGGCGGCTCCAAATCAGGCGTCGTCCGTGTTTGGGATCGTGCCAGCGGCGGGTGCAAAGCCACGTTCGGGGAATCCACCTCGATGGTCACGTCGCTTGCGTTCACGAACGTGCCCACCAGTGGTGGCGCGAGAATCGTGATCGGGCGAGAAGATGGTTCGCTCTCTGTGTGGTTTTCAGCGTCGTCCTCCGCATCCCAGGTGATCCAGCTTCAAGCTCCCCTTGTCACTGACTCGGATTCGATTGCGAGTCCGAGTCAAGATGAAGCCGCGACCGACAAAGTCAAGACTAGCGTGGACTTGACCCAGTTCTCGGATGATCGATCTAGGCTCTTCGCTAGACGCGAAGACGGGACAATCTTCTCCTGGGCCATCGCCGCCTCATCGTCCTGTGACGTGGAAGGCGCGGTCCATGACGGACCGCTCCAGGCTGAGGACGACTCGAACACAAGCGCGACATCCACACCCCAATTCCATCTTCTATCCCAGTCCGACCCCGCAGAGGCTGTTGATAACCTCTTTCACACGGCGTTTCGAGTTCGGAAAGATGGTTGGCTCGTCAAGGGCGATCGACGGGTGATATGGCTCCCGCCTAGTGCGCGACCACGCGGCAAAGAGGCTCTATACGGCTACGAGAGTGGGCTGGTATTATTGTACGTGGGGTCCTCGTCCCTGATAATCCTCAAGTGCGTGGATGAGTGAGTGGGGGAGAGGCGCCTGATTTGTTGAGGGAGCAAAGTAAAATCTGTACGAATGTACCAATAGAATCACAACGATGCCTCGTGCAATAGAATGTCATTGCATTCTGAATGTACTCTTCCCTACCATCGCTGGCGCCCCGTTGATATCTTTCTTCGGGTCTGTGCGTTCAGCCATCAAATGGTTACTGGACATCACCCATGCAGATACGTGAGTGGAGCTATGGATACACATCTAGACCGTAAACCGGCATTGCAATGGATGAAAACAGGTCGTCTACTTGTTCCCTGTCGCCTTTCTCATCTGCACTAGAATCTTGTCGACCTCTGCGATGTGCTTGTCGGATAATTTCTGGAACTAGACGCAGAATAAAACGTGAGTGATTACTGACGCGAGTCCATGACCACCAGGAACGGACCTCTTCGATTTCCACCGAGTGTTTCTCGTACTTGCCCTTTTTAATACTGGCTTGGTGGTGCTTGCGGATTTGAACACGTACGTCTTCTGCCATTCGACTGGCGGTAGAGACGAGCGCGTTTCGGGCTTCGACTGTTGGTCTGTCAAGTATATATCAGCACACACAGCCATGGATGGACCGAGAAGAAACCCACTTGGGTATGGGTATCTTGAGCGTCCGCGAGTCTAGCCGTTGAGGGACCATGTTGGGTAGTTTGGCAGTGTATATTCCCTGCTCTACTGCCTTCATGTTCTACTACATACCCGTGAGTGACTGACAAGTGCGAAAGGAAAAGAAAAGTGCGACAGACATGCTCGTCAAACACCGTGACTATCAACACAGACCCGTCCTTGACTCCAACCGTCGCCACCTCTTCGAGTTTGACAGCCTGACCGCGCCGCCCTTCGATGCGCACTGGGGAGAGCAGCGCCGGTGTGACGCGTCCACTGGCGCGTGTCTCGAAGCCCGCGACTTCCTTGCGGAACCAATCAACGGCGGCGACTATCTTGGTCTCGGCCTTGGCGTACTCGGCGCGCGCCTCCTCCGAGTCGAATAGTTGTTTTGAACCCGGCACGAAGGATGCAGTAGACTTGACTTTTGCTTTGGAGGCGTACGTGCGAGACACCGGAGCACGACGAACGGTGTTTAGTTGAAGAACAGGAAGGGAAACATGGCGAAGGTTAACGCTTGCAGACGATCTCGAGCCAGCTTGACGCACGGCGTGTCGAATGGCGAAGGACATGTTTTAACAACCAGTGCTTCACCATGTTGCTTTCCAAATTCAGAACGACCCTCGGATTGTCCCGGCGCTGGGCGCGTTTGCTGATGGACCTTGCCGACGACCACAACCATGGCGAAGACGACGAACTCAAACATGCTCTTTGCAAACTTTAACCAGGATTACTCGTACGTCTCGAGTCTTGTTCGTCTGATTTGCTTGCCTATTTGTCTTCACAGATGCATATCAGTCGGAACTCGCAAAGGTTATAGCATCACCAACTGCGATCCTTTCGGAAGAGTTTATACCATGAGTGCGTCCACAGCACCCTGAGAGGTAACACCCATTCACAAAGATGGTTTGCGTACAGACGATGGCGCACGCGGGATCGTCGAGATGCTCTTCTGCACGTCACTCATTGCTCTCGTCGGTGCTGCAGATCAGCCTCAATCCAGTCCACGGAAATTGCAGATCGTCAATACAAAGGTTTGCTCACATCATCGATTCTCAAATCACATTACTTATCCTTGCGTTACAGCGTCAGTCAATGATTTGCGAGCTTCTCTTTCCTTCCCCCATTCTTGCCGTCAAGCTGAATCGTAAAACGCTTGTCGTCGCACTCGAGACCGACATCTACATTTACGATATATCCAACATGCGTCTTCTACACATTATTGAAACAGCGCCCAATCCCGACGGTAAATATCTATTATATATCCGCCAATTACACCTCACTGTTG
>JBBPNX010000131.1:0-27763 GCA_038091155.1 Harrya chromipes
GCACCGCCTGAACCTGCTTTATGAAGTAGTCATGATCAACGACGGGCGATGAAGCCTCATGAGCGTGGAACACGCCTCTCATCCTGAATTACCCGGTGTCACTGATGCCCTGGGACCCCCCCAGGGGGCCTGGAGAAAGGGTGCACCCTAGACGAAACGATGACCGCGTGCACGTCGAACGTGCCCGTCACCTATACGCCGGCGGTACCGCGTCGCCGCCAGTATCTGCGGGTTCAAATTCGAGCCGTCAACCCCGTTCGCTCGTGTCTGCTGCCACCGTTCATCTCCACCATCACGGTCACGGCACCTGCGTCTTCACTAGCTCAACCCTGAAGGTGACGAAGTAGCGTTGGTGGACCGGTGAACCGCTCCAAGACCCTGGGGCCTGCCTTCTGAACCCGCCCGGTATATAATTTGTCACGAGGACGAGATCACGGTTCGACGTTGTTGTACACCCATATAAAACAGATGTGACACATAGCTCGATCGAGCCTGCTCCTGAGTTGAAAGAGACGCATACGCGTGCCACTCACTCGAGCTCGTTCAAAGGCCTGGATCCGTCATGTCGAAGGAGTCTGAAATGGTTGTGCCCGGACATGCGTGCGTTTCAATCGGACTTTTAGCCTTCCGGTCCCTTGGTCCTTGGGCCTATCCAAGGGAGACTACTCCCGGCGACGCGGATTCTACACCACTCACGCGTTCGGGTTGTATCTTGTGTGATCACTGCACCCGCTGATAAAGTCTAGAACGATCAATCAATCACACGTGTCGTGATAAATGGTACACACAGCCCTCGGGCAGTGTCAAATGTGATCGTCCGGCAAAGAGTCACGGAGTAGGACGTCAGAGCGGGGACCTTGAACGATCGACCACGCAGCAGAGAACGTGTCTGTCGAGAATACAAGTACGTAAAACAACACGCTAGTCCGAAAATTAACATTGAAAAAAAACCAAAAATTTGATAAAATAAACCAACACCGACGCCGCCTTCTTCGTCATCGCCCACCTACGCCAATCGCCGTGCGCATGTACGGATTACTCCCACCCATCGGCGCGTACATCGTTCCAGACGGCAGACCCCCCAACGACCCCGGCGTCGGGATCGGCACACCGACCCCCATCACACTGTTCTGCGCTTGCCCATTCGCACCCGCGCCCGGCGTCGCGTTCTGTCCCTCCCGCTCCCTCTCTCGTTCCCTCTCCCGCTCCCTTTCCCGTGCCACGCCCACGCCACGGTCGTCCCGCTCGGCAATCGTCGCGCCGTTGCGCACCCCGTCTGTGAACCCGTTTGCGAGCGGGATCGTAAACGTTTGACCGAGCCCGTAGAGTTTGCCGTTGTACTCGACATCGTCGAGCTCGTCGCCAAAGTAGAGCTCGCGCATTTTGAAAAAGGTAGAGGCGGTCAGGAGCGAGTCCGAGCCTGCCTGGTGCGAGATGCCTATCCGCATCACCTGATCACATGTCAGTCCCGAGGAGAGAATGAGAACACGATGAGGACGCACGCCGAGGTCGTCTGCCACGTCTTGTAGGCCGCCTTTGAGCGATTTACAAGCGCGCATCATAAACTTGATATCGTAACAATGCGGAAACCATGTCTTTAGATTCTCGAAAAAGACGTCTTCCGATGTCGGGAGGGACATGGCGGTCAGCAGCTTGACCAGGTAGCCGAAATCGTAGCCACTGTGCGACCAATGAATGGACGTCCGTGAGCGTCGTGCGACAGCCGACCACGCACCTATGAAATGATATCCACTTGGCTTCGGGAGCGAGGACCAACCCAGAGGTGATAAACAACTCTGCAAAATCGTTTGGCACGATCCCCATCTCGTCATGTCTCTGAAAATCGATCCCCGATTTCTGCAACAACTCGATCGACTCGGGGGCGTACATGTCTTCGCTGCGACGAGGGCGGTGAACATGAGTATGCTTGCACGACCAACGGCACGCACCCCATGCTAAACTTGAAATTAAACTGCCACGTCGTCACGTCCTGAGGAAAGTTCCCTTCTTCGTCGGCGAGCGTGATACCGATTTGGATGAGCTTGAGGAGATCGACGTTGCATCGCATGGTTTGGTAGTGATAGTCGGAAGAGGTTTTGAAGGTCCCAATCGGTCTGGCGACGACGCCGGGGAATTCGGTGTCCTGTGGGCGTGATAGGATTGTGCAACGGGCGAGGATAGGGTACATACCATGGCGACATATGGATATTGGTCGATCATTTCGCGAATGTTTTGCATCTCTGCTTCGAGATTTGGGGCCCATACTTCCCGTATTCGAGACATGACAGGTTCTCGACAGGCGGTGGGCAGTAGTACTCGTGTTGGCCGGCGTCGTCGTGGTTAGCGTTGAACCCGCCACCCAACTCATCGGCCGCGTCAACAAGATAGTCTTATGTAAGCACCTCCAATTGTCGACATGCTACAGTGCTACAGTGGTGTCTCAAGAACGACATGCATTATACCAAGAAAAAAAAAGAAGCCAAAAAAATCTCACGTCACAGCGACCTAAAACCACGACATGTATGTGTTATATTGGTTCTCCACGTTCGATGCCAATGCACCGAAATCAAAATTGAACGTGTGGTTTCCCACTCGCTGAGGTCCAACCCCAGTGGTGGCAGAGTCCGAGAGAGGCGTCCTCACGGAGGTCAAGTCTCCGTTCCGTCCGAGGGCCAACGCCAACATGTCCGTCGACAGATCGTGGGCACTGACAGGGTCGAGTCGCGCTTCCGGTTCAAAGTGGGCCGGCCTGCTTTGCGGCACGAACGTCGACAGGGTGTGGAGGGAAGGAACCGGACGCTTATCAAACTCTTGGAGACACCGTGTGAGGTCAGGGTGTACGGTAGCGAACGGGCTACTTCCGTTATGTGTGCCAATGAGAGCGGCCTTTGGCTTGTCTCCCTGGTCAATGTCCATCGCGCCAGCGTCTTCGGCGGACGTTCTCCACTGAACGTACAGCTTGCGGGATCGTTCCGCAATCTTAGTCAATAGGGGCTAGCCGAGACCATGAGCATGAGACGGCGGAGATGCGAAAAGGAAACTCGCCAGTGCCTGAGCCACCTTTGGACATTCCTCGGCGACCTTGGCAAACAGCCGGTGCACAATATCGAGTTCTTGAAGCGCAAATGGGGCCAGGCTCAGAGACGGAGTCCTGGACACGATCAGGGACAGGGCAACCTATCGCCGGGGAATCAAGCTTGGTTCGACAAGCGGTCATGCATACGTACTGCACCTGAAAACGCATTGAACCAGAAACACATGAATCGCTTGCTCAATTGCGGTTCCCGTTCTTCTAGCGCTTTCAGGGTGGCGATAAGGCGGGTTGAGCTAAGATACGTTGCTACGGCGGAGGGTGCGAACTTGTGGTGATAGGAAAACGCGTCGGAATCGCTCACAGCCTCGGTAAAAAAGTTTCTGTGCAGCTGGAGAAGAACTGGCGGTCCTTGCGTCTACACCCCCTAAGTGCAACATGCGACGATGCAAACACACCTATTTCGCGACCGCTTGATACCAACACTTGCTGCATCGTAAGCTGTCGGTTGTCGTGGATGCCATCGACGTTGAAGATGTCGAGTGTGGGTGGGACAGTGAATTGACGAATGATTTTATCGACGTCTAAAATCCTCTGGTATGGGTGCGGCTGCGCTGATATCGCCGTGGTCAATACAGGGGTCAAACAATGCAAGAAAAATCCATGTTTCCATTCATGGTCTGTCGATAGCGTGAGCGGGCTATACATGATCCGTGACGAGGCGATGCTCACATGACTGGGCACCCGGGACGATGAACATCTCGGGGGCCGCGTACGATGGACGGCGACAGTCGACATGATCGAGACATATCGAAGGTGGACGTCCGAGGGAAAGTGCCTTGGGTGAAAGGGTCAAGAGGAAGCGCGAAAAAGGATGTGGTACATACTAGACGAGCGTCCAGATTGAGGAGCTCCCAAAAGAGCATTCGGCGGCGTTGCGATTCTTCGGGGATGACCTTCCATCGGTTACCATCGCGATCTAGGAGAGGACGGCGGTGAGCGGACTCGAGCTACACGGCTTTACAGGATGACACACGGAGACCCAACTGGAAAGGGAATTTAGTAAAGTCAAGAGAGACGTGACAAGGGGCTCACGCTTTGCGCCAATTTCACGGCGAGTCCCATTATGCTCCAGGCATAGGCCACAGCCTGACTCTTGTCTGAAAAAATGAGGAGATACCATATCATGTAAAACTAATAGAGGGGAGCTGTAAAGATGGTGTCGTGAACGGTGCAAGGCTGACGTACGAGAGTTTGTATGAGGTCTAAATTTGGCTCGTCCATGAGGTTCATCTCGCAGAGGGATGCCCTGGCGAGACGGTGATACAACTCTGCGCGAGGGGGTTCGCTCTGCTGGTTGAGATCAACGAGGAGACCTATGGACATCATGATGAAAAGGAGGGATAAACGTCTGAAACAGAGGTCTTGTACGGGTGTTGTATACACGTGGTGGACTAGATTAGGGAGCCAGGTCTCGCTTGGGTCGAGGTTGTACCTGGTGGGAGCGGTGAGGGAGGGCGATGACGAGAAGTGGGGGCTTACTGCCAGAGGGCATTAAGACGGGCTTGAGAGCAGAGGTATTCTGCCTCCTCCCGGGAGGGAATCATGCTGTAGATGCGCTCGCGCATGGGGTTGTTGGGGAGCCACGGGTAGGGAAATGTCTGACTCAGCTTTTCGATTTCAGGGGAGAGTCTAGGGAGGTCGGTGGGGGCGATCTCGGCGGAGGCGCTCCGCTCCTGGCCAGGGCCATGGGAGGAGGGAGGACGGGAGACGGGGGCCGAGTGGCGGTCGGGGTCGGGGAGGGAGAGATGGGACGAAGAGGGGATGGGGTCTTCGCGGAGATGGGACCGTGCGGGACCGGCATGGGGGCTGTAGAGTTCGAGGGAATTTTTGATGCGGAGGAGGTCCTGGTTAAGGAGGGGATGGGGGTCAGCAGCACATTTTGACTGGAGCGAGCCGAGGGCGTCCTCGAGCTGGCGAATGCGATCGCTCATCTGAATGATTTTTGCATGGAGTTGCTCGGTGTTTGCAAGGATGAACCTAGCGGGGGGTGAGCGGGGTGCAGCAAGACGGGGCATCGTCGACTGACCTGCTGCCTTTTCCCGAGGTGAGTGCGCCTGTGGCAAGGGTGAGGGTAGGTTTACAAGGCAGAGAACGACGGACCATCTGGACATATTTCAGCACACCCGCGCTTTGAGCAGGACTGGCAGGGGAACACGCGATCGCACTACAAGGAGTGAGTACGGAGACCTGGTAGGGCAGAACCAGTGAAAGACCTTGAGCTTAAGTCTGTGTAGTGTCAAGTACGAGCTAATATAATTCATTATTGAACTTGCCTTCGACATTCAGCACACGAGAGAGGCTGTTTCTTTGATTTTCTGTCTTCTTGTCTCGGACGCTTGTTTGACTGCAACATCGTTGACAAGAACTCCGACAGGAACGGACATGTCCATCTATTCTATCAATTATGTAATCACACTCATATCCGTCCTTATCGGTCTGCCCCCTCCAACATACGCCGTGTCTCCGTCGCCGCCTCTGCCAAATAGTGTTTCAGCTCAGCCGTATCCCGTCTCAACGACGTGATAGTCCACCGCACATAGTCGTCGTCAATCGAGTACGACAGCCCATACCCATCCGGAACAACTATTCACCCGTCAGCTTAATCACATCTCGCAACAATGGCCCGCTTACCTTCTCCGTATCCCCACCCGTCCAGATACTTGGACGACAGCTGCGACGTCGACAGCTCCCAGTGGCTGCTTCGCGAAAACGCGCCGTCCGCGTAAATACTTGGCAGTTCTTCCCCTGCCCGCAACATGCGCTTCAGCCCAAACAGGTGCCGGTCAACGCCCTGCCCGTCGCTCGCCCATGCTGCATACTGTAGGTGTCGTGCAATAGCGCGTCGGAACAGCCTCGCACGCTCCGTGTCCTGTCCGTCCGTTTAGCATCGTCGCACTCCATCGTCTGCACACGCACCGTCATATCCGGATCGAGCATCGCCTCCACCCACGCCTTGCTCTCATTACTCGCACTCCGGATCACTTCCGTCCTTCCCTGCTGGTATTTCCGTGTTTGGCAGCTCTCGTACGTCACCGCTGGCCGGTCGAACATCTTATGGAACGCCAGCTGCTTCACGAGCTGTGCCCATGCGTCAGGTGACACTTTGAACTTCTTCATCAGTTCCTTGCCGTATCCCTCGTAGTGCAGCACCTGACCCCATCCGTCAGCTGGGCACACATCGCTTCGAATGCATGTCTCACCTCCATGTCATGCGCTCCCACCAGCTCATCAAAGTGCCTGCATGCCGCATCAATGTATTCTTGGCATCGCGTGTCCAGCTCAAACCGGAGCTCCGCCGGCGCCACAAGGGTCGCCCCAGTCGACTCCGTGCGGGCCGGTCCAAGATCCACCTTGTTGGCAGCAAGCGACGCCAGCAAAAACTCATTCAGTCGCAGCGTCGGCGTCCCATCCATACACGAATGCTCGCCAAGGAATCCGGAGCGCCCGTTGTCAAACACGAGTACTGCAGCCCATCGTCGTTAGCTAGGTGGCTTTTGCAGCAATGAATTCCTACATTGATGCTTGTCATAAAACCGATTCCGTCCATCTCCAACCCAGCACGCCCACGACATGTCCTCGCGCGTGACAGGCTTGGTATCATCCAGGCAAACAACGATCGCGGCAGACTCGATCCGCTCCAACGACTTGCCGTTCACTGGCGAGGCCGCCAATAGGGCAGCGCGTGCCTGAATATTGAATAATGAGATATAAACCGAGTGTGTGTCAGCCTATGTGACAACCCACGTCTGTCCACACGTCACGATTTTCCGACGTCAGTGCTCCCAGAGGGACGCCCCTGTCATCGCCTGCCAGTTCAATGACGCGTTCGATCTGACTGACTCAAATGTCAACCGAGAACGTCCAAGGACCCAACACGCACGCACACTTCGAGTTCAGGAACACTGAGTTCCCTCCCCTCTGGCGATGCGAGCGACACCTCGAAAAACTTGTTCTTGCGGACAAAGACGACGTGATTGTGCGTGACGGGGTCAAATTTGGCAGCAGTATCGACAGGCTTGACGGGATACCGACACGCGTGGAACCTAGCGACCCGGATCAGCGGCATGGACACAAACACGGCGACGAGACTGACAGCCACTTGTACGAGTCCATGCACAACGGCACCCCACGGATCTTTTCCGGCTCGAGCTGCTTCCTGCACACAGATTCAGAACGAGCAGACGGACGACGACCGGACACCTACGACTCTGTCATGGCACGAAACGGCAACATGGCCTTGATCAGCCTTGCCGCTCTCCCCGCAGCCGTCCGCTTTCGCACGTCATCCACATGGACGTAAAAGTAGCTCACGAACACGACGACCGGATCGCGATAGCCCATGTACGCTGCCTCGTTCCACCAGTCTGCGAGCCAGTTTGTCACGCTCGGGTCGAACGCACGGGCTTCGAGACGGGCTTGCAACTCGCCGGCGAGCGGGGAGGCGAGAAAGGACTCTGCGGTGGCTCGGGTGGAGGTGTATTCGGACGGGGTGAGATGGGGTTGAACGGACTCGAGGTATTTAGCGATGGTGGAGGTGAGGGGGGGTACTGGGAGACGGGGGAGGGATGCTTGGTAGCGGAGCATGGGATGCTCGATGTAGCCGTCTGAGATGTGGATCGGACGGCGCTTGGCCATCTGAGAGACCAGCTGGGTATTACGCTGAGAGCGAGCGATGAAATGTCTGAGCATGACGAGAATGTGGATATCTAGAATTGAAACCTACGATAATTGAATCGGTGATAGAGCTGCACTAAGCTCGGTCCGGTGCTATACACGTGATTGACACAAATTGTCCGCTACTTCTGTAATCAACCGACGATTCTTCGTTCCCTCCTTCAACTTGCCTTTCAACATCTCCCTCGTCCGCAACGTCTCCAACAACTCGTTCAACTGCTCCGTGTACGGCGACAACCTCAACAACAGCCCAATACACGCCACCAGTCGGTGCACTGTCCACCGCGTCAATATACACCGTTGAAAGTACCATTCACTCACCTGTCTCCTCACTGCTCGTCTCCCGCTCGATCGCCCCAAGAACCGCCACCACAATCTCCACCTCCCACTCCTCGCTCTCCTCCCCACTCTGCCCGTCATCCCGTGCGTTCACCTTGTCCACCCTCAATCGCTGCAAGTACGCCGCCATGTTGAACCCGAGACTCGCCGCCGCCGTCCGTACCACCGCATCGTCGTGCAACAGCGCGTCGACCAGCAGCTTCGTCACCCCTTCCCGCATAAACAAGATCACCTCTCGCCCGAGGACCTGGTTCGAGAACGTGTTGGTCAGCATGCGCAGCACCGTCAACAAATAGTTGCGCGGGAGGTTCGCCGCTTGCAGCCCCTTGTCCACAAATTGTTGAAGAGGACCCTCGGACACCTTCTTCGTCCCGTTCCATGCTGCAAAGGACGCATTCAATAGGGCAAGACGCCAAATGTCCACCATCGGGAACAGCTCGTTCGGTCCGAGGTTCTCTGCGAGACTCATCGTCAATGCAGGCCAGCGCTCGAAACTCGTGGACAGTGGTGTGGCAGTGGACGCCTTCAGGAATGGGAGGACCACCTTTGACAGCATCTGTTTCACTTGTGCTTGGCTGATTGCCCCCGTCCATGACTTGGCACCGTCTATGAATCCCACCAACTTGGCAAACATCGTGTCCAAGTTGGGCACCTGCGTATACAGAATCGGACTGAGCGAAATCGCATCAATGGCCGGAAACGACAGCGACGTGTGTGGATGCGCTATCAGACATCTTCAGCGATACCGACACAACGCTCCGGATGAACGACGCACGAGGGAATGCTTGGTAAATCAACAAATCCACCTGCGTCCTTAGCTCCTGCGGATTGACTCCCAGCAACGCATGCGTCTGTAAACCAAACACGATCAACCCCCACCCACTTCATCCTGAATCACGCCCTCACCTTGTGGCCATCCAAGAAAAAGAGAAACGTCGGCGTCGCCCGGACTTGATACTCGCTCGCCACCGCCCCGCCCATCCCGACGCTTAAATCGATCTTGGCGAACCCTACCCCACCACCCGGTCTGCTCTTGCTCTTGGCCAGCGCTTCAAACTCGGGCTCGATCATCCGACAAGGCCCACACGTCGCGCTCGTGAAAAACGCCACAACAGCACGATGCGAACGTAACAGACTGTGGAACGACGCAGGGTTCGTGGTGATGTGCATCGGGGCTGCGAGGGGCGCGTCTGGTGCCGGTGAGGGTGGAACAACCGATGGTGCGGGCGCGCCACTGACAGACGGACCGCCAGTGGGGACTTGTGCCTGTGCGGCGACCGACTGGAGGAGACTTGCCGCGAGCGCTGGATCGGCCGTCGCAGTACGGGGCTCTGGACCGTTAGATACCCCGTCTACGGGCCGCCCCGTGAACATGGCGTCGATGGTGGGCCGGAGCGCAGCTCCAAACGGCGTCGAGAGGAAATCGCTCGGGAGCGCTGGTTGAAACGCGTCAGTGAACGCCCGACGTACGAGATACAGTGACTTGCATGTGACGTAGGAGGGGATGCTACCCCCAGTGAGGAACCCGATGCAGTCGCTGGTAAACGAGTTGCAGTTAAAGTCTATGCGTGGTGAGCAAGGATCGGTGGATGCGGGGATGCCAGGTCACCTAGGAGATGGTACTGCGACGCGAGTCGGTCATTGAGCGTACGCGTACATGCATGTACACACCTTGTCTGCAGTATAGTGATCGCGCATGGCGGCAAGGTACTGATCGAACGTCTCTTGGTCTATCGCCGTCTCCCCCATGTCGACGATCCGGAGGGGTGCTCCGAGCTGTGCCATCAGGATTGGTCAGTACCGCGAGCATGAGCGGGGGACGTGAGACGCACATGAGACTTGCCGGGTCGAGTGATGACGATACCCCGACCGTAAAATATCTCCTTGCCAAAGACGACGACCGAGGTGTGCCTGCGCTTGGGCGCGTCAGCGATTCCGGTCTCGGAGCTGGTCTTGAACGCACCATATACCGTCGATCTGGCGACCAGTGAGCTGCAGCGAGAGCTGTCTGGCCAGGCCATTACTCAGATCGTACACGTAGAGCTTGACGGGGGTGGACATTCAAAGGATAGTGTGGACGAGAGCACAAGAGTCTATGTATTATATATCCAGTAGCATGAGCGTACGCAAGCGACTCGGTCAAGAACACGCAAGCGCACAGCCAGCAATTCCCGAGGAGATAAGATAAGATAAAACATGGGGTGCATAAGAAAGCATCTAGGTAAGTAGCGTGGTTATAAAGTCTAGAGTTTGGCCTTCGACTTTGCCCTCATCTCCTTGGCCTGGTCCCGCAAGACACGTCGAAGAAGTTTTCCACTCGGGTTTTTGGGAATCACGTCGATGAACTCGACCCCGCCTGCGAGGTGCTTGTACCGCACCTTGTTGTCGGCCACGTGCTGATCGACAACGGTCAGCGTCAGTAGCGCGAATTCATCATGCATACACACCTTGACGATGGCAGCCTTGACCTTGGCTGTCTCAGCCGGACTACCTGCGACACGCTTGGCAACGTGCGCGTGCAAAACGACAAACGCCAGCGGCAGCTCGCCGCTAAACTCGTCTTCAACCGGTACGACGCAAGCATCCGCCACCTCGGGCAAACCCAGCAAGCATCCTTCCAGTTCCGCAGGCGCGACCTGGAACCCTTTGACTTTCATAATTTCCTGCCAACATGTCAGCACGGGGACGTGTGGGAAGAAGGAAGTTGCCTAACCTTGAGACGATCGACGATGAATAGTTCCAGGTCTTCTCTGATCGTAACTTCGTCGCCTGTGCGCAGCCACCTACCACGAGCTCGAGTCAGTACGGGTCGATCAGCGATCAAGACAAGAACATACCCATCGACAAAGCTCTCCTTTGTCCTGCGTGCCGTTAAAAGCTCTCAACATCTCCTTGCGCAACAAAAAACACAAGTAAACTCACGCCTGCTCATTGTTCCAGTACCCGAGCGCGAGTGAAGGCGACTTGACCTGGAGCTCCCCAAGCTCGTTGAAGCCTGCATGAGTACCATCCGCTTTCACGACGCGGGCGACGACACCAGGAAGCAGCTTTCCAGCACTTCCCGATACGCCAATCTTGGCGTCGGGAGAGAACATGGTGACGGTACCCGACGACTCGGTCATACCTACGACCGTCCTCATCAGGACGTGTACAACACACACAACGAGGACAAAAACGGTACGGACCGTAACCCTGGCCAATGTGCGCGTTCGGAATGACTTTTATAAGCTGGGCCGTGAGCTCGGTAGACAGTGGCGCTGCACCACAAATCATGTATCTGATGCCAGAAAGGTCGTAGTCTTTGACAGCAGGATGCTGGTGTCGTTGCGTTAATCACTATCCATGACGACAAGCACTAGAATTTACCTTGCACAGCAACACGATCTGAGGAGGTACGAGCCTACAAAATGGTCAGTCAGCTGGGCCAAACCGAACACAGGACAAACATTACATGAGGGTCGTGATCTTGTGGCGAGAGATGCTCCTCAAGAACTCTATAAAGCTGAACCTGGGGACCACCACCAACGTCACCTGAAGAATGCGATTACTAGGATGTTACTATTAAAATAAAAGGTGAAGAACATACACCGCAGAACATCAAGTAATGCAACTTGGGGTCGTACGTGAGCCGAGCGGATTTGGTACACGACGCAGGAGACTCACGCTAAGCACAAGACCATAGATATCTTGATTCGCAAAGCGTCAGAATGATCCAAGATGAAAACGAGACACACGTACGGTATAATGGTAATACTAGACCGTTGCTCAGCGCTCAGCCCCATATCAACAATACATAATATACACTTACTTCCAGCTGCAACATCTCCGGGACGGAATCTCTGATCATCCCACGCATATACATTTTGGTTATTCTTGTTTTGGATCGCCATCTGAAGTACGTTCACGATAGGCGCATAATGCGAGATCGCTACCGCCTGCCAAGATGTTTTGTTAAACGCACGTGCACGGGCTGATAGCCTACTCACCTTGGGCTTGCCCGTCGTTCCGCTCGAAAAGTTGAGAAACGCAAGCTTGGTCTTGGCTTCGCCAGGTTTCAGTCTGGGCTCGACGAAACACTGGTTCATCCTCAGCCCCTCCTGCACGAGCGCCTCGACGCTCATGTGGGCGCCACTGGGGACCTCGTCAAACACCACGACGCGCGATTCTGAGATGCCAGCTTGGCGCGCGGCAGACACAGCCACGTTCAACGATGCAGAGTGACATATAACGAGGGTCGCTTGTGAGAGTTGGAGTTGGTGTAGCAGCTCGCTCGCAGTGTACGCTGGGTTCGCGCCTCTGTGATGCGCATATAATGTCAAGTAATGGGAAAACATGCGGAAAACACGACGCACGAGACGACACCGCCCAACCTGTGCGTGCCCCAAATGGCTATCGGATAGTCTACGAGGGAGTATATAGGTGTCAGAGACGGCACGTTTGGATGCACCCGATGCGACTTACCGACATGGTTCGGGCTGAATAACACCACTGTCGTGCCAGCTCAGCACCGCCGAGAAAAAAAAATGAACATGAACAAAGACATACCGACGTCACCATCCTCTGCAGAAAACGTGCCCCGTGAGATCGTACAATACAGCCAAACGGAGCAACTGCCACTCACTAATTCCATACCGCGAGCTGAGGGCGTTCGCAAGCCCGAAAGTCCGCGTACGTAACTGACACTTCGTTAGGATCAGCGTACGCGCCGGACGGAGAAACTACAGACCTCCTCGCCATCGATATGTCTCCCGGTCGCATCCTCGATCAACCACGGGACACCAGCCTTGCGTATAGGACGCAGAGGGTGGTGTGAGTCGAGGATGAACTGGGGAATGGTCAGGTCGTCGGGAACGTAACAGTCGACGGGCCCGCTGGATATCTCGAACTTCATCGTGGAGAGGTGGAATGAGAGGAATGAACCGGTATAAAATGTGGCGCGCAATTAACAAAGTACACTATTCGGATTGTACTCGGGAGCCCAAGCCCAAGGGTCGCCAAGCGCTTGAGATAACTCAATCACGTACAATATCACAAGTCCACAGCCATTGATAGGAACTGACACGTATCCAATAATAGGCTCAACCTCTCGCGCACTGGCTGAGACGGAGTTGCGCAGGAGCTCGCGATAACTCGGAAGTTATCTGCAAGAGTTTCAGCTGGTGCCAGTATGCGTATCAAATCGTTTGGTGTGTCACACGTTGAGAGCCGAATTCTCAGACTTCGAACGACGGTCGGTCGAGGCCAAAGTTTGCCAAGGCAACTCAAATCAATCATATATCTAGGTACAGTACCTGTTATCTAGTCAGACAGATGACGAGATAAGTCAAAGCTTCGAGACAATGGGTGCGCGCGATTTCAGGTTGCGGGCCTTATCCCTCATTACGCGCCTGAGCAACTTGCCGCTCGGATTCTTCGGGATAACGTCTACGAACTCCACTCCTCCAGCCAACCTCTTGTATCCAACCTTATTGTCCGCAACGTGCTGACAAAAAACAACCACGTCAGCGGAAGCCGCATCGGAAATGAAAACGAGGTACTCACCTTTCGAATGGACTCTTTGATCCGCTCTAATGCACCCGGTTCGTTGTTAACTCGCCGTAAAGCATCTGGCCGTAAGACAACAAAGGTAAAGGGGAGTTCTCCGCTGAACTCGTCAGGGACGCCAACAACACAGGTATCCAGGACGTCTGGGTGATCGAGAATACAGCCTTCTAGTTCGGCTGGCGCTACTTGGAATCCTCGCACTTTCAGCATTTCCTGACGCAAGGTAAGAAGAGATAATTCAGTAGGCTTAAACTTTAATCGAACCTTGATTCGATCGAGAACGAAAATCTCGCCTTTCCGATTCATCTTGACCTCGTCACCGGTACGGAGCCATCTGATAGATCGTCAGCTGCCAGCGTGAGTACCCATGATACAATATCTTTCACCCATTCACAAATGTCTCCTTCGTGCTGCATGATGGATCATGTCAAGTTTAAAATATCCCGGAAGAGATTCATCCACGCACGCTTCTGGATTTCCCGCATATCCCAATGCGAGGGACGGTGCGCGTACCACCAACTCTCCGGGCTCGTCAAAGTCCGCGAGCGTTCCATCAGGCTTCTCCACTCTAGCAGTAACCCCGGGAATGATCTGGCCAACACTGCCGCTCACCTCACACTTGTTCTCAAGTGGCCAAGTCGTAATAACAGTGCAGGATTCAGTGGTTCCTGGTAGAAATGAATCTCGCATTAAGAAGATAACGGCTTCACGACAACGACGAACCATAACCTTGTCCAATGGCCCCATTCGGCATGATATCAATCAGTCGTTTGATCTGCTCTCGAGATAGCGGAGCTGCACCGGAGGTCAACCACCGGATGTGACTAAAATCGTAATCCTTGACAGCCGGGTGCTAATCCTCGCGCGTGTCAATGCGAGTACCATACCATGAAACCGAGCACCCACTTTACAGAAGAGTACAACCTGAGGTGGGACAACCCTACAGTTGCAGGTTGGTCAGAACAACGACCGCGAACGAACCCGAGATCACAAACGCACATGAGGTGAGTAATCCGGTGTCTGACGATACTTTTCAAGAATTCCACAAAGTTAAACGTGGTAGTGAGCACGACAGGCATCTATGTCTGGCGTCAGTCTAGGGTAAACACCATACGACCGTGGTTTACAAACCCCACAGAAGAAGATAAAGTGAGTCTAGGAATGGCATAGGTCAGCAGACAAAAAAAGTAGAACGACGATCTGACATTGTACACTAGGCCGTATATGTCTAGTCGATGCCATTTTATGTGATCAGATGCGTTTCAATAGTAGTGCTTATCACGTACGATATAGTGGAAGAACTATAAAATTGTTAGTCGTCGAATTGTAGGATCCATAAGATAAGTTCCTACCAGCACCGCAAATATCGCCAGGCCTGAAACGTCGATCCTCCCATTTCACGTTGGAATCGTTCACTTTGTTGTGAGTGGCGAGCTGGATGACGTTGGCTATCGGTGCATAGTGGGGTATTGCAACCGCCTACACACAAGTCACCTATCAAGTAACATGACGACAATCTTGAATTCAAACCTTGGGTCTACCTGTAGTCCCGCTGGAGAAACTCAGGAATGCCACTTTCGTCTTTCCTTCACCAGGTCGTAGTACGCGCTCCTGGAAAGTCGACTGGCTAGCGAGCCCCTCGTCGATGAGGTTTTGAACCGTGGTGCGTGTTCCATGCGAAGCACCATCCACGTCGAACAGCACGACGCGGTCCACCGGGAGCTTGGTAGCCTGGGCAGCGGAGAGGGCTACATGCAACGACTCGGGGTGAGTGATGATGACGGAGGCATTGGTTGCCTGTAATTGGTATCCAAGTTCGTCAGGAGTGTACTGAGGATTTGCGCCACTGTCTCCTTTGCTTGGCCGTCACGATCGGAAAGGAATAGTGTGCCACTTACGACATGATGGCCCCCAGTCTGTGACTCGCCCAGACAGCCAGGAGATAGTCTGCCTACAAATCAGAGGCTGCGCACAAGACGAGACGATAGGAAAGAAGACGTACCGATATGATTCGGACTGAATATCAAGACTTGAGCGGGTTCAATCAACTGGTGACAGTTACTAAAAGTTGATGATACTGACCAACATCGTCTTCCTCTACACAGGGGGTCAGCGCTGACTCGGACGCACTCACTAATCAGCGATCATGTACATACTAATGGCAAATCTCTGCTTCAGCCCATTGGCCAAGCCAAACACCCGTGCGCGTATCTATACACGACAAGCGTGAATGTACCCGATATCAAGGTACATCCTTTAGCCCACTTCTGAAAATCCTGGAGAACATGAAATCTCACCTCTTCGTAGCCCACTGCTTTTCCCGTGTGGTCTTCAATGAACCAGGGTATACCATGTCCACGAATCGGCCTCAAGGGATGCTGCGAATCTAAAATGAACTGAGCAAGCGTCAAGTTGTCTGGGATGTGAGGGAGCACTCCGGCTGGAGAATCAAGTTCGGCCATCAGTGGCAGATCAATCGATGATGGACTCCCAGCGAGTTCGAGAGAAAGCGAGGAATCGAACAACCCTGTGTGTCCATCGCATTCAAATATCGGTGCCATTTTACGTACGATAGCTATAGTTATCGTGTCCACATGACAGCGTGGTACGCTGCCGGTGTAGGGAAGAATGAGTCTGCGACCTGACAGGTACTATGAGGTAAGCTCAGGTCAAAGAACAGCTGCCTCGATGCTGCTCGGTTTGAGTGCTTCAAAGCGTAGGTTGGATTGAAATATTCGACGTCGAACCAGAAATTGAGAGTGGTTGATAACTAGTGGACTGCAGTACTACAACCGCGATGGGGTTTCCGACCCTATGTGCCTGCCGTCATGAACGGCAGGCACCAAGTCCACCAGAGACCACTCGACACGTCGGTCGTTCCACCAACGGACAACATACTCCTTCTCCCTGTCCCCGATGTTATCCATGATCTCTCGGAACAATATTTCCACGAGTTCTTTGCGGCTCGCATCGCTGGGAGCACCGTCAATGATATCCTTCACTGCTGATAATGCTTGTGGAAGCAACACAAGAGGAAGCGAGGGCAGACTCGATATCAGGGCTAGGTGTAACCGATGTCGTCGGTCAACGTCTTCTGACAATCCCTTGCACGTGTCGAGAGCGGAGTTGATGCATAACCAGGCAAGTGCGGGATCGCGAGTGAGAGATGCGCTCTTGACAAGAACGGCAAAGGCGAGACATAGCTGCGTCACGTTCAACCTCCCATCCGAAGAGTTCTGTACAATCGTTAGATCCGTCTGAGCCCAACTGAAGACCATAATCACCTCAAGCAGGCACTGAAGGTAGAATGGAACCATTCTCTCAGTAAATGCAGAGTCTAATGTGAGCAGATCATCCGGATGCAATGTCACATTCTCGACGATCCGCTTCGAGCGCGACGAAAAGACAGCCAGCACAACACTATGTGCAGACTCGAATTCACCACGGTGAATGTAGTCCGACAAATGTCTAAAGAACGGTTATCACCTGGTCGCTTATACTCGTAGATATTTGAACTCACGGGGAACAAAAAGGTAAGATGATTGTCTGAATGGTTGTTGGGCTTAGAACAGGAACGAGCTGCTCTATCGCACTCAAGGCGAAGGCTTTCTTTGCCCGCTGGACCGAATGTGTTGGTGCGAACCCGCTAGACCATACGTCGTCAGAAAGTCCCTTGACAAACTGCTCACTTTCGTCTGTATTGTTTGCAAGGACATCGAGGGCCAGATAGAAGCCACGCTTAAGTTCTGTAAAGGCTCCATGACCAGCACCGCCAAATTTCTCGATCACGAAAGCCAAATGAGAGAATGTGCGTAGCGTGATAAGCGCAAGCGCTGAGGACGAGTGGCTGAATGCTGGCGGAATGTAGACAGATGTTGAGAGGCCTGCTTCCGTTATCATGATCGTACAAAACAGCAGGGTCTTGAGGATCGTCCAGATGGATGCGGTGAGTGGTCGGGTGTCAGGGGCTACCGAGAGGTGAGACAACATACAGCCGACCAAAAGAGCACATGCCTATCGAGTCCTCTGTCGCCTCGGCTAGACCGCTGTCCAACCAGCCAGCTTCAACTTTCCTTGCTATGGTTTCTAGGGCCCGAAATGTCTCGTGGACCGGTGGAAGGGCAAGCTTGGGACGAAAGTCCACATAGAGCGAGATACTTCTGGAGCACAATTTGGAGAGAGAACCCATATGGATCATCGCAAGAGAAGATGCCATTGCATCAATTTCCTCACGAACAGGCGCCTGCGGCTGACACACAGTGATTATAAACATACCGGGGAACTCTTTTTTATATTGGACTCACCTTGAGGGACACCTTGAATTCGGGATCATATTCTAAAGATGAGGAAAACGCGGATATAAAAGATCCGTGCACAAACGCTTGAGTTATGGCGCGAACAACTAAACTCAACATTTGCTAACGTAGGTCAGTAAGGCGTAGACTTGGCATAACAAAACTCACTTGTAACGGCAGTGCAACGATCTTTTCTGGTGGAACAACAAGCAAAGCTTGGGACGAGATAATCAGGGGGAGTGTGAGGGCGTCTTCTGCGTGCACGCTTAGCTTGAATGCTCATTCGAGCGGGGATTATCAACATACCTCCGCCCTCGGCGATGGGCAGGAATTGCTTGCCCCAGGAATCGGACGAGGTAAAGAGGTCGATGACGTCTGCGAACGCGAGAACCAGCTCATCCTCTACGCTAGACTTTACGTCTGTTTGTTTCGCGGGCAGCCTTGGGAGTATGTCTTCCAGCCCCAGGAGAAGGCCGCTGCAGCAAGCAAGACGTGTGATTGCATGACCCCCTTCGAACCCCTTAAGCAAGGACGTCGACCAGTTCGCCAACCGCGTATTCAGGCTGGGAGAGAACAAACTACTTGACTCCTGCTTCAAGAGGTTGAGTTTGGCGTGGACAGCCTGGCGGAAGGAGGTGCTGAGTGCGTCGAGCTTGGCGAACGAGAATGGACGAAAAAGAGGGCTGCTAACGATCGCTGCTGCGAGTGGTGTCGGCGAGGGTGCAAGCTGGGCAAGATGGTGTACAATGAGGCCCTGTAATGTTGGCGGGGTTGTTGAGGATGGTCGGTGCAGATGGCTCAACAATGTGGTATAAGACATTGATTAGGACAAATAAAGTGTAAACAACGCGTCACGTCTCTTGTCATTTTACCACCATGTCCATTCAACAGCTCTCAGCAGGCGTCTGTACTCGGCTCAGCGAGGCCTCTCCCGACGAGATCGACTCGCTCGGCGTGGGCCATACGGTCCAGTTGCTATCCATTAAAAAGGTCAGCCAGCAGACGAGCACCGCAAACATCGACAGGTACCGCATCATCATCTCGGATGGCGTCCACTTCGTCCAGGCTATGCTCGCGACGCAGCTCAACGAGCTCGTCTCTAGGGGAGAAATCATCAAGAACTCTATCGTGGTCATTCATAAACTCACGTGCAATTTTGTACAAGACAAGAGGTGTGCACTGCCACATCTAACTCTGTTAATTACGCTCATACTTTTCAAGACTCATCATCATCCTTGATTTTGGTGTTGTTTCCAGAGACGAAGAGAAAATAGGCGATCCAGCCTCAGTTCCGGGCTCATCTGCTGCTGCTGCCAACGCCATTGCTGAAACCCCTGACTCATCAACGAGCATGGCTCTACAACCTTCTGTTTCTTCCAGCCGACCAGTCGCCGCTCGCGCTACTGCTACTGCTAAGCAGGGCAGATCGATATATCCCATCGAAGGCCTCAGTCCCTATCAAAATAATTGGACTATCAAGGCTCGTGTTACTCAGAAATCCGATATCAGGACTTGGTCCAACCAACGCGGGGAGGGAAAGCTCTTCAATGTGACTTTGATGGACGAAACAGGCGAGATCCGCGCAACCGGATTCAATGCAGTCGTTGACGAGCTTTACGACAAGTTCGAGGAGGGCAAGGTCTACTACATTTCGAAAGCCCGGGTGAACCTTGCCAAGAAAAAGTTTTCCAATGTCCAAAACGACTACGAGATGAGTCTCGAAAGGAACACGGTCGTTGAAGAGGTTGCTTTTCTCCCCCCCTCCAACAGTGGAGTCTAGTTGACGAATCGCCATCACAGTGTGTCGATGTAGTCAATTTACCGATGATCAGATACAACTTCATCCCCTTGGCATCTCTGGAACAGCTCCAGAAGGATGCTACCTGTGGTACGTAGGCCTTGTCATTAAGTTCGTTCAAGTGATCAAACGAAAACAGATGTCATTGCTATCATCAAAGAAGTCTTCCCTCTCGCGGAAGTCATCTCAAAGGCAACTAATAAATCAGTAAGTGTCGCCTCCTGAATCATCTTATTGTCTAAATAATATCAATAGGTTGCTAAACGTGACCTCACCATTGTCGACAAGTCGCTGTATTCCGTTAGGATGACGATATGGGGGAGACAGGCGGAGACCTTCACCGCTGATGATTTCCCTGTTGTTGCATTCAAAGGCGTTAAAGTCGGCGACTTCGGAGGTATGCCTGCAAGTTCATTAACTATACTTGCTAAGTTTCAAGCCTAGGACGGAACCTTTCAATGTTATCTTCAAGTTACATGACAACCAACCCTGATATCGAGGAAGCCCATTTGCTGCGCGGATGGTATGACGGCATTGGAACTGATAAAACCTTCCAATCCTACTCGGGCATTGCGCCATCTGGTGGATCATCGTTTGGTGGCTTCAATCGCAATGAAATGCGTTACTTGCGAGACGTCAAGGACTTGCAGCTTGGCATGTCTGACAAAGCAGAATACTTCTCCGCCCGTGCTACGGTAATGCATATCAAGCAAGAAAGTATTGCATACCCTGGGTGTCCAACCTGTGGTAAGAAGGTTACTGATGTGGGTGATGGTTGGCGATGCGAAAAATGTGAAAAGACCTTGGAACGCCCGGAACACCGGTACGTCATGTACCGTCGTACATCTGCAATCGAGATGCTGACTCATTTGGCCAGGTACACCATGTCGATGGCGGTATCAGATTGGTCCGCTCAATTGTGGTTGCAAGGGTTCAACGAAGTTGGTCTTGCAGTGTTCGGGAAAACTGCAGATGAGCTCATGGAGATCAAGGTAGGCACCGCACACTCATGCGCATAGTCACTCATCGAACTCGTGCGAAGGAACGTGACGACTCTGAGTACGCCGCTGTCTTGGCACAGGCGGCCGGAAAGACATACAATTTCAGTTGCCGTGCCAGACAAGATACTTACAACGTGAGTTGACTTATGTTTGCGTTTTGGGTAGCGCTCCTTAATTTACATTCCTAGGATCAAACGCGCGTGAGATATGGCATCTCAAAGATAAACCCGGTGGACTACTATGAAGAAGCCAAGCACCTTCGTGATTTGTTAAAGGACTCGGAGTGGGCTATGACTGTGTAAGCCCCTCGGGCGAAAATGTTGGTAGGTATGGAGCTGTCATCCATCTGTAATCCTGTACATGCCTATATGCTACCTGAAGGCCTAAAAACCTGACTGGTTGTACTGTACTATCTTGACCCGAATGCATCTACTTTCAGACTTCCAGTAAAAACATGTGCGGCACGACATGACAACGTTGTGAGTGGGCGCCTTACAGTTACAACTACATGAGCACCTATCGACAAAGCAGTTTGTCTTAAGGAAGCCAACGACTACGACGTGGAACTTGCAGTGGTGCCAGAGTAGCCAGACGTCTTTGGCATCTTCTTCTCACCGGTCGTCAGCTGCTCCAGATCCGCAGCTTTGAAGTAATGTGGTGCGACTAGAAATGAATCATGTAAAGTTAGCATCGAGGCTGAAAAGCGACGAGGATACGACTTGCCTTCCATTAGCCAGGACGGTTTTATCTCCATCACTTGTCTGTCAAACCCGCATCTTTCAGCACCCAAAACGTTCCCGGAACAAACACATCAGACATACCTCATGTACGACTTGGACGTCATCACGAGTTCATAGTACAGCATCGTCTTCACGGGGGGTTGATGTTGGAAGAGACTCGACGACGGATGAATGTACACCGTCTGGCTCGTTTTGAGCGTCCGGTACGAATCGCCGCTCTTTTGCAGATGCGCCTGGAAGCGGTTGGCATCAGCAACCCCGTACGTGCCAGAGTCTCGTCCCGAGAAAAAAAAGACGTACCGTGTTGTAAAAGTAGCCAGAGGTGATCGCCTTTTGGATGGGTGTGATGTCGTTCGAGTTGGGGTTACTCCTCACGATCACCTCGACGCGCTCGCATAGACCCGCCAGTTGGTCCCTGATATCCCGTGCACGACTCAAGCTCTTGAACTGCAAGAACTGCTCGTAACAAAATTGTTGCGAATAGTCAGTGTCGGCCCATTGTTCCCAGACGTTCAGTAGCGTAAAGTGATCTCCACCAGCACGAACAAAGTTTTGTCGGGCTTGGTCGGCATGGAGCTTCTTGTCCTTTGGACGATAGAAGAGTGAAGAAGACTCGGACAACATTGATATGATTGTCAGGACCTGTCAAAGTCAGGATTAGATTTCATACAAAGTGGACAAAGATGCACTTACTTCGTCTGTGCAGACATACTTCTCACTCTCGATGATCGCCTTGCTAAGCATAGGGTCTACCGGGAACTCTGCCATGCGTCTCCCAAGTTTCGTCAACTCCCCTCTGTCGTTTAACGCCCCCAGTGCATAGAGCAACTCGAGTGCACGTATGAGCGTTTCGCCAGGTGGTGGATCCATGAACTCAAACTCCATAAAGTTATTGATTCCTAGAGACTTGAGCAAAAGGACGGTCATACCGAGGTTCGTGCGTTGGATTTCTGGGATAGTATTTTCTTCCAATTCGTTCGAAAATGCCCATTTCGTGTACAACCGGAAAGCTTTGCCTGGCCCGACACGCCCTGCACGACCGGCGCGCTGGTTCGCAGAAGCCCTCGAGCACTATACTACGTAGTCAGCAAAATGGATCATATCACCATGAGATAGGACGCACAGGTACGACAACCAGCGAACTCATACCCGTTCTCGGATTATATACGTTCTGCTTCACGAACCCCGGATCAATGACAAATACAACCCCCTCAATGGTGATACTCGTCTCTGCAATGTTAGTGGCCAAGACGACTTTGCGAGCGCCTGGAGGTGTCGGCTCGAAGATTTTTGCTTGCATGTCAGACGGAAGGTTTGCATAGATGGGACAAACGAGCAGTTCGGCAATCTTATTTCCGAGCGCGCGAGCTGTTTCTTGGAGGTTCTCCTGAGCAGCCTCGATTTCGTCTTGACCCTGAATGATCGACATGTAAAGAACTGATAGTGCCGATGTAACAGCCCCAAACTTACAGTGAAGAAAACTAGGATGTCGCCTTTTGGTTGGGTCGTGTGTATTTGGAAGACGGTCGTGATAGCAGCATGCAGATAATTGGCTTCCGGTTGAGGGGTGTAATGAATATCCACCGGGTATCGACGCCCAGGCACTGAAATATGTCAATACAGTGGGTACACACAGTCGAGTCGAAACCCCCTTACCATAAAATACGGGTGCGCCATCGAAATATTCACTAAACTTTTCGGCATCCATTGTAGCGCTTGATATCAATAGTCGAAGCTCGGGTCGGAACCTTGCAATATCCTATTCGTATCCTCACTCAGCCTACGAAACATAACAATGGAGGTGGGTCATCGCACCTTGACAAGAGCAAACAAAATGTCCGTACTAAGAGTTCTCTCGTGTGCTTCGTCAATTATCAGCGCCGAGTATCCTGCGAGATCCGGTTCTGTCAAGAACTCTCTCAGGAGCATACCATCCGTCATGTACTTGAGCACCGTTTTGTCGCTAGTGCAATCCTCGAATCGGATGGAATATCCGACCTCGTATCCGACTTTCGTTCCCATCTCCTCCGCAACACGGGCGGCAACAGACATCGCAGCCACTCGCCTGGGTTGTGTGCATCCGATCTTCAGACCACCAGTAGTATAACCGGCTTCGTGCAGATACTGCGGCAGTTGTGTCGTCTTTCCGGAACCAGTTTCAGCAACAACAATGAGAACTTGATGCTCCTTGATCGCGGCAAGGAGTTCCTCCCGGTAGGTATAGATTGGGAGAGACTTGCGGGTCTCCTCAATCGTTTTTACTGAGGATTGACGATGAAGCTAAGCCCCAATTCGAAAGGAAGCAGGAATTGCACGTACTCCGCTGCTCAGCTTCTTCGATCTGTCGTTGGAGAAGCTTGTCCTTCTCGCTCATCATCCCTTCGCCTTTCAGTGTCTGATCCATGACGAATTTGATCGTCTGACTCTCGTCAAAGACGTACTCGTAACTATCCACTGTCTCTGGTTTATCCATCGCGCCGGTCTTGAAAGTGCTATGCCTCGTCTGACTGGCTTCCCACTGGTCGACGTCCGTCACGAACTGGTCATCCTTGCGCTTAACCTCTTCGTATCGTTGGTACAAAACGTTCTCTTTCTTCTTTTTGTCGATTTTGCCCTGTTCCGTGAAGTAGTCCTCGGGAAGCTGATATCCCTCCCACTTGTCATTGATCTTGAGGCGTTCCTCCACGAGTTTCAACAGTTCCTTTTTCCGTTCCAATTCCCGCTGTTCTCGCTTGGAAACCCTCATACCAGTAAAGAGGGCTTCGTCGTCCGCAATCTCCCTACGCAAAAGTTCGATCTGTTGTGTTTCGCGTTTAGTGAGATACTCTTCACGGGAGTGGATGCGGAGAGATGGGAGTGCTCGGGAACGCCCTTCTGCGTCGTCCGCAAGCTGTCGACGGGCGGCAGCATCAGCAGCGCCAGGGCCTGATGTACGTGAGGAGCGGTCTTCGACAAGTTTCTTGGTTTTCTCGAGATCACGCTGACGAACACGCTCTGTGAATTCATCCCTGGATTTCAAATCGTCGAGACGCTCCCTCTCTCTGCGAGCTTCCGTGTCCTCGATCTCGGGCACGTCTTGTGCGTCATCTAGAGGAGTGCGAGAGCGAGACCGCGATTTGAATGTGTCTGCTTTGTGCCGTTTCCGTGCCAATTCTTCTTCATCGCTCTCCCACTCCTTGTTATCGAGCTCCCGCTTGCGGAGGCGCCGTTCCTGTTTCTCCTTCCCAGAGCGTTTGCTCGGCTTGTCCAGTGACTCGACAACATCCATCTTGGAGCCGCCTTCGTCGAGCAGGAAGCCGTATTTCTTGGCAGTTAGCTCACGAGCCTCTCGTTCGGCTTGTTTACGAGCACTTTCATCAGCAGTCGCCTTTTGCTTGTGTTTCGACTTCCGAGGCGCGCGTTGAAAGAGTTCGGCCACGAATGCATGGGCGTCTGAGGTATTTGGAAGACCAGATGTTGTGAGAGTGGCAAAGAGGGCTTCGGGCGACTTTGAGGACGAGGCTGGCAAGAAAGAATGAGCGAGGCAGCGCACAGAAGATGAGACTGGAACACGGACCTGAAGCAACCACGAAGTCCGTGATACTTCTCTCTGCGAGACCGAAAAACTTGAACAGGATCAGTGCGGATATACACGAGTTATTGTATGGACACATACTTTGATACAGTTGTCGCTCACGAATCTGTCGATATTGATGGACATGAGTGTCGTTGGTGACTCAAGCGTAGTGTAACCTTGATGAGCTAATCTAACCACTAGTGGGATTTCGAGCTGGATTTCCTCTTTCAACTACTTACTACAGCCTCAGTAGTTGCCGTGGTCTAGCCAGACCTTCACGTTTATGTATCAACCCACATTCTTGGACAAAGGACAGGTTGAACTTGGCTCAAGAACGTTAGAGAGCGCTCGTCAGGCCTTGGTGGTAATAAACGGAAATGCGTGCGAGGACAAATCGCAACTTCGACCGTCTCCGACGGGCAGAACGGTCAATAAGAACATTGACATTCCATTTCATCTACATTCGTCCATGCTTCACGCTTAATCGAAGTCCACACCACGTGCCACCACCCATGACTTCATAATTTCGTCGTGAAGCAGCTCATCGCGCCAATCTCTACCCCTGAGGCAACCATCAACTGTCATTGTAAAGGTATATCATGAAGTGGGACTCACAAGATATCGGAGTCCTCTGGCAGTCCACGTTTCAGCCCGTCTGCAGCTAAAGATTTGAATGCCTGGACGAGACCGCTGAGCAAGATGCTGCCCCAATTTTTGCGCCTACGGAAAACATCAATTGTCATCCATAAATATCATTCCAGCGGTGCTCACGAAACAAGATGATGATCTCCATCCTCTAGCAGTCCATGTTCGAACTCGTCGGACCAATTTCTGCGCCTGGAGCAACCATCATTGTCAAGTTCCGAGGTATAACAGTAAAATCGGACTCACACAGCAGGGATCACAGAGTCTACTTCACGTTTGTTTCCACTGTTTCCACGACTATGGCAACCATTCATCGTCATATTCCAACGGTATATCAGATAAGTGGGACTCACAGATTAGTAGTAATCACATTTGCTAAATTGGAGAGTGCTCCGATCCCGCTAAACACGTTGCCCGTCCAAGCTGCTTTAGAACTGGAACTGCGCCTAAGGCAACCGTCAATAGGTAAGTCAACCAAATGGGACTCCAGACTTACGCCAAATGAGACGTGGTGTTGGTTGCAGTGCCGTTAGTATCATGCAGCAACGGCGCAATATCAGTCTGGAATCCCTGAAGGAACTGTACACCTTCATGAGATGTCAACAGCCTATTGTCTTTCAGCATCCATAGAAAATCGACCTATTTGACACGCACTGAACGATCTGTAGAAGACTATTGGCCTCATCTTGGGTAAGAAGACCCTGTTGAACAGTATCATTGATGGCTGTGGCTTCCTCCGTCCCGAGGTCCCGTTCACATGCGCCAGTCTCAGAGCAGAATCCAGGAATAATGACAGGTCCAATGCCGTAGCTAGGCGGCCACGTTCTCTTGTCTACATACCTATCCCCTGAAGCCCCACCAGAGGGCTTTGGTATGTCGCTGTCAGGACATCCGGGTCAGAAATCATGTACTAATCAATTGCTCGTTTACTCACTGGAATGGTGTTGGAATGGCGATGACCGGTGCGACAGCAGCGGTCATGAAAGCTACAGAGAGTACAACACAGGAGCGCATCTTGAAAAGTAGTTATAATAAGCAGGAACAGTCGATCAACGACAGTGTTATTATGACGTTTAACGGGAGGTTGATGATAGTTGAAGAATGCAGAAAAGGCTGACAAAAAGTGGATTGTGAGCAAGTCAACACAAATGAGTGCGTTAGACTTACTAGCCAGTACCTGTGAGCCGCAAGAAATGGAATAAGGCTGGTGAAACGAGAGAAGAGGCCTGGCATTTATACCATTGAGAAGGGAGACTTCGGACCGTCAAAACTTGTGATAGTCAATTTTCGGTCATTTTCCCATCAAACGACTGACTGCCGATGACAAAAACATCAATCACGACTCAGTCTGGATCCATGTGATCACCAGGCTCCAGAGCTGTGTAACTTTTCGCCATGGAGTAGGGACTTCACTAGATTATTAATGGCAAACACGAAGTGGCTCCAAACGAAAATTTAGTAAGTGGTTGCTTTTTCTCGTCGATGCATGAGCCACCAAACAAAATGCAAACCTTGGCATAGATATTAACCGTTCCACGCGTCAGGGCGTTGAATGATGGTTTCTTCAAGAGCTTGATGCAAGTCGCTGAACTGCGATAATAGTACAGGACCGCATGAACATGACGGATCGTTGACATGGTCAATGTCAGATTTAGGGGCAGATTTCCTGTTTAGGTCATTGTGATGATCATCCACCGACATTTCAACATCGCGTCGTTCATCAACTGGCCATGTGCTGCTAACTACGTTCATTGGTCCAAAACACTGGCATGAGGACTCCCGGCTCAATTTAGTATACGGATAGGATTTCTACTTACTAGGTGGAACTTGACGAAGGAACACTCGTAGGCAACGCATCAAGCCTTTCTGTCTTATCAATGACCCCGAGAAGCCGGGCGAACAACTGGGCGTTCGACCTTGAACGTTTGAACCAGCAAACCAGCTTCCGCATCGCTGAGTCGAGATTCACGGACATATTTGCACCAGTTCTCTCATTGCGATGAGGTCAGAGTGTCCTGACCTGCCCTCAGCGAGGCAGAAATTTTACTGATGGCTCATCTATCAAAGACTGAGTCAC
>JBBPNX010000132.1:4804-37112 GCA_038091155.1 Harrya chromipes
AACAGCGAACAAAGGAAGGTGAAAAGGTCAGCTCAAATTACACCACTCGAAGGGAACATTTACTTTATGGAGTTCGTTTGGCGACGAGGGTTCACAGGACGATCCTGTGAATCCGGTTGCAAAATGTGGGTCGCCTGACAGTCCCGATAGTTCGATGGAAATGGGTCCGTCGCCTTTACGGAGGCGTTTGCGTGCATTCATCCTAAAAGCCATGGGAATGAACCATAGTAAGCGTATGTTACATGGTGCAAAATATCCACCACCAAATGTGGGCGGAAGATGGGAGAAAAGATGATTAAAAGAAACGGGAAGCGAAACCTACAAAGCCAAGTACGAGTTTATGTACACTAAGCAACCGCGTTAGCCTGGCATCCCATACACAAGTTTCAACTCTGGATGCTTACACTTTGCAAGATTGAAGTAGAACGCCATAAAGACGTAATTGGTAGGCATGACCGCATACTATCTCATACGATTAGCGATGTTTTATGCAGAGAAGATTGTGATCTACGTACCATTGTAGTTCCAAGAATAGCGTCGATGCTGATGAAGTATGTATAGTCATTCGATCGCGAAGTATAATACTCAATCAAGTACACACGTTGTAAGCAAGCCTTTGAAGATATTCATCAGCATGTCATTAACGAAGGAAGTTTATGTCTCACCGGTTGTGATGATATAACCCATGAGGGTGTTGACCATCGTATTTGTCCTTGGTGACGGAGAAATGAACAAAAATGTGGACATCTGACTAAGTAATATTACCTCCGCAGTCCTGTCCTTGACTTGAACAGGTAGTAACATAGCACCAGAGATACGTAGAGGTCGCCCACAAAGGTTGCCACGAAGCTTGCATAGAACCAAGGCTGAACGGATTTCAAAAGGTGACAAGAGACTCAGTACAGATACTCACTGCAAGGGTATCAAGTTGTGAAAAGGACGCGAGTTGGAAGCTGGTATACTATGAGCTTACAACGCATCGAAAAAAGTGCTAGGACCAACGCTTTGGCCGTAATGACTGTAACGCTGTCAGCCTGACATTACTCTCAAGAAAATAACGCTTACTGAGTCCAATAGCTATTATGATCGAAAATCGGCGGTCAGCACGAGGAAAAGGAGTCTCTACACAGACGTACTCAAGTCACAAAGAGATATGATCCACTTATGACGCCAGTCAGAACACAACAGTATATCACTCCAAAACACTAGCGGGACTCGACTCACAACGATGGACGTCATAACAAAGTTTCTATTACTGACTGTACGCCATCAGAAATGTTTCGATGGGGGTCGGAAACGGACTTACGCCCCCATACTCGCTTTGAGAACAGACTAGATGATAATAAGCATGATGCATGCAGATGAGTCGGAGTATGGGACTTACCACCGAATAAACACATCCGTGACACACTGAAATCAAATTCTTAACGGAAAAAACGATGTCACGAAGCATCAAAACCTCACTGTCACCGTCGTATGAATCTGTTCAGTATTTTTTAATAGAGGTAACCCATTGGAAACAAAGGCGACTCACTATGATGCTCCTACAAAGAGTGTGAATTGCGGTATCTCAGGGGATAGAAAGAGACCACGTACCACACTGGTATTGCTATGGACGATGGGTTCATGTAGTTAATCACAAGATAATGATAGAGAATTTGACTAGTCAAGCATGCGTCAAAGGTGTCTAAAACCCTACAATAAACAGTCAACAAACAGAAATACAGATCGGCATGCGCGCAAACTCACCAAAGTATCGCGACCTATCAGTAAGAAATCAATGACAAGAAACTTCAATATCAGGGAGACTTGTGCTTACGATAACCTTCAAAGCTATCGGGTCATCGGGGTACCGTTGGAAGTAGATATAAGCCTGCACACTGGTGACTCCCCAGAAACTGAAACAACTCAGACCTTGGTAAGGCGGTTGGATGGAAACCGAAATACTCACGCTGCGGCGAAAAGACCACCTATGAGGAGAGCCCCTAGTGTATTATCCACACTGAAAGGGAGGGCGGCGGACGGAAGCGAAGTAGTCATGTGTGACCCAGCGAGTTAAGGAGCGACGTCAAATGCCAGCTTGAAGAACCAGTAAGAGATCTTTGAAGAACACTCAGTGGGTGAGTTTAAGTACGGGCATATGGTTGGACACATGCCAAATGCTTCATTTAAGTAACGTTCCTCGTACATACCCGATGAATTATTATGTTGAGAGTCGGCGTAATGCGGCACCAAAAATGTGTCAGGTTCCCCTTGGACTCCACGTAAGTACGGCATAGATACACCAGTACTGACATTTGGCGTGCCTCTTACTTTATGAAGTTCCGGGGAACTCACATGTAGGTGTATTTTAAAATTTTAATGTTCTGGTTGCATTCTTCGCGTCTTCGCATCTAGCACCAAAAATATGATGAGCTATTTGAATCCGCTGGCTCATATGGCAAGGAACTCCCAGCCCTAGCACGTCATTACCCATCGACCAGGGTTACACGAGAAAGCGGCCGAGGATGTGTGTTTTTCGCTCGCTTCGACAAGTTTTTTTTTGTAGAACTTGGGACTAAATTTGAATGACGGCGGATCAAGCCACCACGTCTTCAGTAATCACTTCCCTTCTAAGACTCGAGTACTTACTACAACCGTTCCATTCCCGCCGTTACCATCTTCGCTCCATTTTATGACCCGGGTGTTGAACAGCCCGAATCCGGGAAGCAGTCTTTGACGATGAAAATTCCGGGGAAATTCTCATTTCCGTATGCTACGGCGCTAATTCATATAACAGATAAGCCCGGAACACGAGAGAGACCGTCTCCTGAGGCTGCGCCGTCTTGCGATGCTACCGAAGAGCAAAGTACCGGAGGGTACCCGCAGACACGTAACGTGCTTCAAGCCTCCAACACGAGTCTCCCACCCTGCTTCAATTGAAAGAAAACTTCAACTTAGGTTTAGGTTTTCGATGCACGAGCAAGCGTCGTGGCCCAGGGTATGTACACTTCTGCCGCATACACGCACTCGGCGAGGCTTTCGGAGAATACTTTATGCTTGCATCCTGCTTTCAATCCTCTGGCTCGACATAGCCGAAAGCAGTTGAAGCCGTGACCGGTGACCCTCAAAATTTGCTTGCTTATGAGGCCAGGTCCGGGAGTAAACTTGAAACTATCGTACAACTTCGTACGGTCGGTCACCACACATTTCGACACTGAGTGCCGTCACAGTTACTACATCGTCTGTCATGCGACACTGCGTGTCATCCACAAGGTACATACTATGCATATGTACAAGTTTGATCCAGAGTCTAGATGTGACACATTAACAATTCGCACCCACGAAGCTTTGCATTTCATACCGCTGACACGAGAAACCTTCAAATAATTTGAACGTCGATCAGGATGCCGAGCTCGCGCGAATCGCCGTTCTTACTCTGATCAGTGACTTGAAAAAATGCCTAGGTCATCGCAAAGTTTCGTTCGAGAACTTGAACCGATCGCAGGAAGTTGTCGATATGTAGTCGCAACGTACCGAGCGCCCAGGGTCTTTGAAAGGTGTGCCTTTCGCTTCCTGCCACTGGCAGATTCACGTCCACCACAATCATCTCCGTTGCTCCTTTTCCATCCCTGGCCTGTCTCCCACACTCGCACTACACTTGCCCGTCGTCCCTGTATTGGTACCCGCGCTGGCAGATATGGCGCCTGGACGTCGTTCAAAGTCACGTTCAACACCTCGTCCGTCATAAATATATCTAAACACATGTAACCTTGGACGAACGCGCCAAAGCGCCAACAACAGTGTCGTGTATCCCGCTCCGCGATTCAGATGTTCAAAAGGTGGTCCATGTGTCAAAAGCACGTCGATCTGGGGTGGCACCAGTACGTGACAGCCAGCTGATTCTTTTCCTCAATGGGCGGAAGGAGATTTCCGGAAGGATGTCGAGGGTTGGAGCCGCGGAAGCGGGGGTATCGAAAGGGCCATGTACCGTATTGAGGGGTGTACCTCATCGTTCTCGAGGTAGTACTAGTAGGTCAGCGCGGGGTCTCGCGTAGGCATGCACGTGTCGTGGGCTCTGCGAGCGCTGCGTAGTTACCCGCGATGAAGACTTTGATGGGATAGGACTGCACGCTTGGCTCGGGCGCCGGACTGGAGTCTGGGTAGGAGAATGTCACCCGGGGGGGAGAGACGGTTGGGTGTCATGCGTGCTGTGGGTATTGCATTCACTGATGCGGCTGGCTGTCGGCGATGGATGAGTGAGTCGATCACAACATTATTTGTGAGCGTGACTGTGAATCGACCTTAGGCTAAGTCGGCGGAGTGTCAGACAGCTGTGGCCCGGGCCTGGCCTGTGTTCAAGTTATAGATTGCCAGTGTTACTCATGCGAATGGACCCTTTGTGCGTAGGCGGCTCCTCTTGAAATCCGAGTCGCTGGTCATCGTTGAAGCGCTGTATGGTACTTGTGGACTCTACGACGCCTGGTCATCGTTGAGTCATACTCGGACCATAAACATAGCCGAAAACCACTTTGCTCGGTGACACTCCAAGCGGAATACATCGGGAAGCA
This sequence comes from Harrya chromipes, assembly GCA_038091155.1. Classification (NCBI taxonomy): domain Eukaryota; kingdom Fungi; phylum Basidiomycota; class Agaricomycetes; order Boletales; family Boletaceae; genus Harrya; species Harrya chromipes. Next base: position 9,355 of record JBBPNX010000132.1, read on the forward strand.
TCACGTTTTGTATTATTTGGATAGCTCGAGTTCGGAAAGAACGGGCCCCCTCGGGTCTGCCTCCCTCGCGTGCGCCAACTGACACCACACTATCCTTGTTTGATTGATACTCGTTTCAGATAGGTCCACGCCGGTCCACGCCGGCGTCGCTGGATACATCCAAATCTTCTACCAGCGTCCGCAGTCCCTCCAGGAAATCCTGCTTCTGTTCCGCCTTGATCCGTTCATACAGCCACGGACAATCGATATTCATACACCCACTCGGCTCGCTCGGTGCAGTCAATGCGCACGACGCGCAGATACGCTGCGTATCGAGGAGCCGCTGTTCGCCCTTGCGCAAACGGAACAACAAAGTAGGAATTGTCTCCGGTGTGTTGGCTTGACAGGCTTGGCAGATACCTAGAGCAAAATAAAATGGGCGATTTAGTCACTCAATCCAAGCGTCCGACAATGCGAGATTGGGATTACGCCTGGCTTACCGTCTGAAGCTGTCCCTCCGCACGTCAAACACCGCGCACTCTGGAAATGCTCGTCAATCTTGAATCTGGTGGTGTGCACGGGCGCGCGCTTGCGGGGCGAGAGCGAGAGCGGGTCCCGTTCGTCGACCATGATTGTTTTCGGCATCTCGTCATACCACGCGCGAACGTCGGCGCCGACGAGGTTGAAGATGCGCTCCAAGGGTGGTATCAGGACCTTTGTAATGTAATACGTTGCGTCGATGCGCAGTTGCCTAGACACGTTCGACGTCAGCCTCCGCGGGCGTTCTTGGCGGCGTCGCGGGACATACCGGTTCGCCAGGAACTCTTCTGGCGTGATCGCTCTCTCCACAAGTCGTGTATGTGGATCGCCACGCATGATGACGTACGGCACACGGTCTCCATACTGGGGTTCGTCGTTTTCGTCCTCCAAAATCCGCCGTGCAGCTATAGCGACACCAGGTGGAGGTGGACCTTTGTCGCTGACGGGACAAAACAGAATCACGCTCAGAATCCTGGTGCATCATACACAGGGAAAAACCGCTGCGGGCTTCTCACCTATACGTTCCCATCTTGACCTCCTTTGCAAAGATGAAATCTTGCAATGAAATTCTGTTTCGCAGGATTTTCGACCACGTCTTGTAGCAGTAGCTCTTGACCTCGCTTAGGTCTTGCGTGCGGAATAGGATCCTGTCACATTTATCAGGAGCGTTTTCGAAAGGAGTTTGTGATGGGCGACAAACTTTAAGCACGTTTCTGTCATTTTGGCCTGAGCTGGTACACCATCGCGTCGCACAGTCTCGATGCCTTTGGCATCAAAAATAGGTTCGGTTTCATCGGGCGTCTCGTACTTGAACCCGACATATCGTTTTTTGGCCATAAGTACGCATGGCAAGTACACCTGTTCCATGTGCGTGAGTCTCGCTCTGGACGTCCTAGGAATACCGTTTCCCCCGCTTCATGGCACCCACCTTTTCAAACTTGAGCTTAATGGGCGGTGGGTTCATGGCCGTAATCGTATTCGCGATCTCGTATCCAATCCGGAACGCCTGTTCCTTGGTCTTACCCTTGAGATAGATGAACACTGAGTCCGTATCTCCATACACGACCCGCGCGCCCCATTTTTCCGTGCTATCGATGACAGCGATGGCCTGGATCGGCACGAGTTGCAGTGATAGCGGCACGATTAGAGTCATACCCATACCTTTTCGAGCGTCTCTCGACCGCTCTGGACAATACTGTCCGCAATCTCGACCGCAGGCATACGCCCCGAATATGTCGCGCTCGTGTACCCGTATGTGACGTTGGCGATGTACTTGAGTCCGAGCTGCCGTGCGTCCAGGATCCGGCTCAGTGCCTACCACCCGAGATGAACGAATGCCCAACCGACATCAGAAACTGCGCGTGCATTACCTTGTCGTCCTTGACACCCTTCATGGCCTGTTTCACCATCACGCGCGTGTCCAACAGCTCGGTCAACATCCGACCCAAAAGTCCTTGGCGTACGATCGGCTTGACGTACATGATGCCGTTCGGTGAGACTTTAGCACGGGCGTGAGTTGGGGTGTACCGAAGTAGTAGAAAGGGTTCACCCACTCGTGATGTGTTCTTGCAGTTTCTCTAACAGTCCTGGGGGGAGATCGAGATCCGTCACGCCGAGCTTGTTTCTGCCCTGAAAGTCGGCCACGCGGCCCAAACACGTCGAATAACAGTAATTGTACGCGATCATGATCGAGGGGTACAGTGATTGAAAGTCCAGTACGAGCAGAGGTCCGTTGTAGAAGGCAGAGAGAGGCTCCATGATTAGAGGCATACATTCTGCAGCGTTTTGTTTGCCGACCTTGGATTCTGCAGTGAGTGTTTTGGCTTCATGGAGAAACGGTAAGGCGTACATCAAGTTTGCTCGGCGAGAGCAGAGCAAAGTTCTCGGGTTTGGCGATACGGAATAGGAAAGACTCTACTTTGAACTGAGAACCACGGCTGATGACAGAGTAGAAGTCGACTCCAAAGACACGGGCAAATTCGCTGTCGTTGACGTATTAGAGAGCATCCGCTGCAACGAGTCTTGGCTTACGCGGTTTTCGTTGTCGTCTCTGCTTCCTCAAGGATGTCCAGTGTCGTCGTGGTGCGGTCACGAAAATATCGAAGAACTCGAGCGGTATGAACGGGATCCTCGCTGTTATACCACGATGTCAACGTCGACGGCGTATAACGAGGAACCCTGTTCGTGTTCGCGGTGAGCGTCGGTCGCAGCGTTGTCATCGTATTCAACCACTCACCTTTTACGTAACAAATGAAAAACCACGTTCTCGAATGAATAACTTGTCAACGACTGCTCACTACGCATAATTCTCCAAACGTTGAACACGTGTCGGCCAGTTACTCTGAAGGTGGTAGTCGTTCTGACACCCCACTGGTCAGTGCCACTCCGCACCAAGGTGGTTGGCGCGCGCGCAATCAGTTCGGGAACGTCGAGGCCTGTAAATGTCAGGACAGTATCTCGAGGAGACGAACGTCTCACCGTAATGAAATCCGCGAGAACTAAGGTATCCCCATGACGCGGCTTGCACTTCCCAACCCACGAGAATGTCTGGGTCCACGTCGACGATGATGTCGATGATTCGATTGATCAGTTCAAGCTCATCCGAGAGTACTTCAATGGAAAAGCCACGTAATCGGCGAGGATCTAGCTGAGGATTTTGAACCACAAGTATACCTTGATCGAGTAGCCCGGAATGTAGATTATCGTCTCCAAGTGCGTAGAAGATGGCGGCAATCTCATCTTGGTCCGCGTCTGGCTTGCGGTCACCTTGCGAGGGTGCTATTCAACATGTCAGAAAAGCTGAAAACAAATTTTTGAAAAGGCTCACCAAAGACTTCCATCGAGAACAAAGTCATGTGTTGACCGTCACGCGTGTTCAACTCGGAACGTTTCGGCGGCAAGGATTCATATACGAGGCCATTTGTTTGCGTCCGCCCTGCGATCTGACGAAAGAGGTGGATTGGATGTGCGTCCCGACACAGAAAAATGATCTACCTGTGAAGTAGCCTTCACTGGTCTGCTCGGCTTCAATGGATTCTCCTCAAGCCACTTCCTGACCTGGAGGAGGCTTGGGGGTGTGCTGGCATACTCCCATCCGCTACATGGTACGGAAAGCCGCGTAACCTTGGATGCTGAAGAGATGTGATTCTCCTTGGCCTGCCACTCTTCAAGAGTGTCCAATCCTCCACCGCCTTTGAGGCGGTAGACGAGACCAGCATATTCTCTTGGACCATCAGGGACGTCGGCTTTTTTGGAATAGAACGGATCGCGATATATTCGCCTTGGAAGTCCGAATTGTTCGAGAGTGCTGAGGAGTTCCGACGCAGAGGGCGGGGGAGGCGCGTATGTAAAGATCCGACCCTTTAATGGTGGTACCGATGACTGAGATTCAGGTTGAGAGTTGTACGACGCCCGGGGTAGCGAAAGCGGCAAAGACAAGCTGTCAAATTGTGACGTGTCTTCAACCGGCTCCGCTTCAAAGGTACTGACAGTTTGTGAACGAAGAGCCCCTTGGTATAGAACGAAGCGTACGGTAGACAATCTGGTTCTTCGTCGCGAGGGGGGTTCAAGACTTTGTCAGTATGCAGCGTGTCTGGTCTTTGAGGCGAAAGGACGTCAACGATGCGCCTTAATTTGACTAATTTTCACTGACGAGTAATCACGATTGGCAGTAGAAGCATTGTCATTCTCAAACAAGCGATACGACTGCTTAGGAGTTACGACCCTGAAGAATGTGTCAAAATCACAGTTGATGGTGATGTACGGATCTTACTTCGGTGTCGTGAAGTCACCGTAAACGGACGCCTGTTGATCGTCGCATCTTTGCAACCTATAAAAATATTAGCCAAATCGGAGTGGGGACGGTAGTGTCCAAGCTCACTTGGCGGGCGTTCTCGGCTCATGGTTTTCTATAGAATGAGTGCGTGATCGTTTCTGTCTGTAGCACAAGTGAGCAAGGATTTCATAAACAACGAATTGTAATACCTTGCTTGTATGAGTTGATTCCAAGCAACTGTGAAAGGATTCTTGGTGACAGACGATGCTTCTTTCTCTTGAGATGGATCAGGTGTACTGTTGTCGAATCAAGATGAAAAAGGGGGGAACGTTGAGATTGAAAAACTCACCCTGGCCTTGGGGTCACATCTCCGTGGTTCTCAGTCCCTCGTGCCAGTTTCGCTCCGAGTTGGTGTATACGGCCTTCCCCGTCCAGAACCTCTTCAACCTCGTAAAATTTCCCATTCTCAGCCAGTCTTGGCCACTCCTCCTCTGCCATCTGGACGATATTCTGGTTTGATAAAATGCCCTCATCGACATCTACACCGACATCCCTTGGGGTGCCATTGCTTATCCACGACTCACCCTGACTGAGGTGTGCAAAAGGATTATCCTCATCCTCTGCCTCAGCTTGAGGCGGAACGACATTCAAGTCCTTGGACCCTTGTCGTCCAGGCTTCCAAGTCCGCCACTTTGTTTCCCAAAGTGCCTCCACACTCTCAAACGTCGTCATTACCCACTTCTCCCAGCGCGCCTCGCTCTCAACCATCACCTGGTTGTCTTCCTTTTCTCTCTGAATCTTGGCGTGGAGTTCTTCCCACCATCGTGCCTCAGCGACCCAATCGCCGCCTTTTTCTCTCGACGACTTGCTCAAATCGATCGGGACTTTAGGGGTTGGAGACAGGCCTCTAGCGACCCGACGTCGACGTTCGTCCTCCCAAAGTTCACGGACACTTAGCACGACAGGGTCAGGTGGCATCGACGGTGCTGGAATTGACAACTTGTGATGCACGTTACGTGCAGAAAGCCGGTGTCGGTTGAGTATTTGGTGCGTGACAACATCTACTTCGAGTGGCATACGCGATTGTCGAACGTAAGGAGAGACCTTGAACAGGTCGGAAGCAGCCAAGTTGGGATCGTCCTCTTCCACACCACGTTTCCAGACTTGACCGAGGTTGATCCAACCACATCCGTATAAACCAAAGTCGCACATAAATTGAAGGTGATAACTCAGGTGGCTCTCGTAGACGCGAAACTTTGTATGCATGACTGTGCCTGATTGTAGGATAGTCACAGCGCGGTTGACAATAGCGGGATCCACGATGAGAATCTTGAGAAATGGCGTATAGGAGGAATGGAAGCCATAAAAGTGAACCCCTTTCACGAGGATGATTGCACGGATGAACTGAGCATTGGGAGAGGAGGGGTTGCGTTTGATGGAGAGGGCAATGGCATGGTTGAGGGACAAGGTCAGTTGGGCAATGTAATGGTTTACTATCGTGGAGGTAAATTGACCGTTAGAAACAAGAGAGAAGGCTTACCGTGATCTGGGGTCATATTTCCAGGATACTCCACGAAGAAATACGGATAGACTTGGTGGACGTGGACACAGGCCTTCTCGCCGGTAGAAGAAGCGCCATATATACGAATGACGGGTACCCGTGGCAACGAGGCATTGTCGAGTGGTCCAGTCGGTGCCAAAATGTGATCTATTTGATTGATGAGGATACTCAACGAGGCGTCTTCTTGGTCGACATCGGAGTCGGTGTTCATGAGGTCGCAGGTGGCAGTGCTCTACAGTTGACCCTTGTAAGTTTGTCAAAATCGTACACCAGTCTTAGTAGTATCTGTACTACAGTACACTCACCACCGTAGCCAGATTACTCTTTTTCTTTCTACTTAGGAACTTGGCAATACCCACCACCGGAAGACCGGCCCGGGAACCCGAGCTGTCCGTGTTGCGCTGGGTTTGAAAGGAAACTGCAAAGTTTTACTTGCACTATGTCCTATTGTGAGTTTCTTTCTGCGATGAGCTGGGACAGGCATCTAACGAATGTCTTTTCTGACCTCTTCAGGTTGATGGTTTTTGCATTCAAACTGTCGAATACCACGTCAAGCGTTATTTCTCACCTTATACAGTAACGGTCAGAATCATCACTCGCTGCTTGTGCTAGAATGTCTGGACCACCACATGCGTCAAAGTCAGCACCTCCGTCTTCTTCTTCCCCTGCGTGGACCCCGGAGGAGAGGAAACAGTGGGAATACAAAGACTGTGTCTCATGTAGAATTGTTGGGACGGGTGCACTCGGTTTGACAGGTCTATATGCGCTGGGTATGGCTCGGCCAAAAGCGCCAGGAAGCGTCTTTGGGAAGTTGATGATGGCTGGTATCGGAGTTGGTGAGTCGACACCGTGGCTCATTGTGTTTCGTCCCTGTATTTTTGAATTTCGTCGGAATGCTGATTCGCATGTATCCGTTGTCTTCCAGGATTTCTGGCAGGTAGCATGGTGAGGTGGAACATGACCCCCACAGAAATGGTAGGGACGTTTACGGACCAAGTTCGTGGTGTTCCACGGCAATCAGGGTCATAAACAGTCCAAGACGCCTCAGGTAGTGTTGTATCTTATGTTTCATCTGGAATAATCTCGAGAATAGTCACCACTCCAATTTGGATTTTACATACGGGTCTCCACAATGGCACGCATCCTCCACTTCGAATCAATGTAACACGCAGTATGTTACTCGCTTTTCTTTTTCTTTTCGTGTTCCCTAGTACTCCTAGAGAAACACCAGCAGGTTATTCCGTGGAGCCCAGAATTTGTGAGTAACCCAACACTCAGTGGGTCTGTTCAGAGTCGGGGGTTACTCTTCCCTTCACCTGATGACATAAATCTGAAACGGTCTTCATAAATGAACTAGGATGATCAGTCACCAACTTAGACCTCTCCCTCGAGCCATCGAGCCGTCGACGCAGGCGCCAATGAAAATATATATCCTGTTGGAATCAAGTGAATCAGCGAACCTGTATTCTGAGCAACTCGCAAATTTGCTAAGTGGGTAAATGTGGAAAACATGTCCAGACGCAATCAAGTATTCTCAATAGACGTGTGGTTCACCCGCTACCCGAGTGGCTCATTGTGTTTGCTTTGCTGAATACATCCTAACAGGGTAACTTTCAGTGGCTGTGAAAAGTTGCTTTGAAGCAATCACTATTCCATTCGGCAGCGTGTGGACTTGCCTGTGGACTATAAAGATAATGACGGTGGGTTGATTTATCCCTTACACGCAACTCCCACTTAATGGGTTCGTGATCTGCCTCTTTCCTCTCGCAGGCGTCCCCTAGTGGTTCTGTACCCGCCCATCTTCACCCTCCCTCCCCTCCCATCCTCCCCTCCTCCCGCACCCTTACCCTCTACACCCTTACCCTCACCTTCTACACCCCCGCCGTCTCTCCCCACCTACCCCCATCCTTTCTCCTCTCGTCGTTTTCCGTTTTCCATCCTCCATCCCTCCACTTCCCCGCGAAAATCTGACGCCATGGAATCATCTGATCCTCTCGTACGTCATATTCTCGGTACAATGGGCGCGCGTCACTCATCCGTACCATCCAGCTCTTCGAATGTGGTCAATGTGATCAATCTTTTGGTCGCAACTCAGATTTACTGCGACATTCCCTTTTACATGATCCTGACAAGCAACACTTGTGCGTGGACTGACCGCGTTTATTCTTTCGTGATTCGACGCTGACCGGTTCAAACAGGATGCGTCTTTGTCCTTTCGAAGGCTGTGAATTCGAAGCCCTGCAATTATCCAATTTAAAGTCCCATATGAATATCCAGTGAGTGTACCATGGATGAAAACCATACACATTGCTCACGCGTCTGGCAGCACCGGTGAAAAGCCTCACGTATGCCACACTTGTAGCTTCCGTTCAGCCCATCCCAGCTCTCTCACAAGGCACCGCCGTAACGTTCATAACCACATAATACCCGAACCTAAACCAAACTCCATCACCCGTCGCAGCCGTCGTATATCCAAGGCTCGCGAGGCAGCACAGAAACCGAAGAGGGTTTCGCGACACCCGTCGACATCGACATCTGCTACTAGCACTGCGGGATATAGCGCCTCGCCCATTCTCTTTGCCGCCGATGAAACTCAGAATCCCACTCCCACTGGACTCTTGACAGCGCCGGAAGCACCTATGGTGGAGCACCCCCAATCGAGCATGCCTCGACAGAAGAATTTTGACACGATTCGCCAAACACCTTGTCCGGTCCTTATCCCGAGTCCAACCCTCGAAGTTACGAGCAATGCGGCGTTCAATAATTCGCACTTTGCACAAGGTTGCCAACAACCAGCGCCTGTGGAAGATGCCATACCCCTAGCTCCTCATACTCCCAGTAATGGACGTGCACCAGGACCTGTAATGGGGGACTTCCACTCGAATATGAATATGCTAGAGCAGGAGTATCTTGAGGCTGTTGAGGCTGTTGAACAACTTCTTCTGGTCCATCCCCCAACAGTCGAAGACACGAACGGCGCGACGTTCAACAACCCACACTTTGTGCACGGTGACCAGCCAGCAGAGGCTGCACCAGATCTGGTGGAACCACAGCCCTTTTTTCCAAACGCCGCTGGTTGTGGATATGCAGCAACACCTCCGGTGGCTGCCCTTCCATATAGCCAGTTCAATGTGCCTGCGTCGATGGGCCCCATCATGGACACTGATCAGTACAGCTTGGAGCCTGCGCTGGTGTCGACAACTCTCACCCATTCCCTGGATCAGTATAACTTCACCGACGTGCTGGCGTCCTCTCTTTACCCGCCCACCGATTACTACGGCTTGGGCCAAGCACCGACGTCGACAATGCCTACCGCTGCCTCAGATCAGTGCAACTTCACAGATGCATCAGCTCTTGATCTACTTGCTGATCACTACGGCGTGGACCACGTGCCAATGTCGACAATGCCCACCCATTCCGTGGATCAGTATAACTTTGCCACTGCGCCGGCGTCAGCTCTTAATCTACCTGTCGACCAGTACACCCCCCACGATGCATGTGTGCCAGCAGCTTTTAACCCCTCTGATCACTACACCACTCAAAACGCTTATACGCCGACACCTCTTCACCAGCCTGTCGACCAGTACACTATCCAAAACTCACAGGTGCCGGCACCTTTTAACCACTCCGTTGATCAATCCACCATCCAAACCGCACCTACAGTCGTCAATCCCGGATTGCCTACTAATCCATACACCACCCCCGATTCTTATGTGCAGACAACCTTTGGTCCTTTCTCCGAACAGTACACGCTCCGTGACCCACATGTGCCAAGAAGTCTCCTTACTCAGTATACCATTCCATCTATGATATCCCACAACTACTCCGCACAAGCGCCGGCGGTCGCATACGACTCGCAATCCCAACTTGATACGTTCTCTACACAGGATGTAGGTGTTTACTCACAGACACACGATTGTCAGTTTGTCGATCAGACGTATTTTGACACGGAGACGAATGATTTCACGACCCAAGGGCATTAAAGGTATTAAATGCTTCCATCTATCTTGACGGTCTTTCGTCCTCGTACATAAATTTTGCACAATACCTTACACGGACACACATTTTCTTCCGTCTTCACCACGATTTTTTACGATCAACATCACAGTAGGTATTTTATTCATATCTATCTATCTCAGATTTTCCCCGTCTTTCCATAGTCATTCTTGCCTTTAAAATGTTTCTGTCACGATGTTAGTACTAGTAATGAATCGACGAAGTTTCCTGGATTGTTCTGAATGTTAACGTCTGGGCTGGAACACTTGACGCTATGACTGAGAAACTACGACGACATCGTCCTGTGCGAAAGGTCACGTGGGTGGGGGTTCAGAGCGCCAACTTGCAAGGCGGCTGCATGCAGTACCCATAGCAAAGAGGCTGTCCGAGTGCTAGTCACAGCCAGTCATACTGGACTTGCCACGTACGTTCATGACCACGATCTCGTACAAGTCTACTTCCATCACATCGACACCAGTCGCACCTTGTACGAGCAACCCCACAAGTGTGAACATCCTACCCACTGCGACGAGGCTTCCAGAGGCAGGCACATCGACCTGGTCACAAACACCATTCGCGCCAAGTTTCGTTTATTTGATGATCTCACAAGATGATTCACTCCAGCTCGGAAGCGACGTCGAACTCGCCCACGCCGATCAGTCCCTTTTCGACTTACTCGCGACTTAGCGAGGCCACCTCTGACGGTCAGTTTTATGTCACTTCTTTGGCTCATGGGCTGTATGATTGACGTTCTTGCCCCTCCCTGTCTCTTCGTTGGCATACCTGTACACTTGCACACTGCGTGCGCCTACCCCGCGCCCGTTCCCCGCATTCCCTCCGGTCCGACCCGTTCGTTGTTCATATCCCCGGGACAAACACGACCATTTGGCCATCGATCTCGATACGCCCTCTCCCGCATCCATCTACACACATACACATGGGCTCCACGACCGAACCACAGAAGCACCCGATCTAGGCGCCTTCAACACCGTCTTTCGCGAACTCCAACAACTCCAAACAGGTCCTCCCCGTATCCTACACGCGACGTTCCCCGCGGTGGCCATCCACGTAGACGACCACGAGCACGGACTGGGCCTGGATCTGGAGTTGGAGCGCGAACCCGAGTCGGCGTCACCGCGCTCGGCGCTCCTGTCGGCGCTGCCTACAGACTCGGAAGCCAACGCAGGGTCGACGGTGTGGACGCAGGGGATTATTGCGTCGTATTTCGATCCGTCGGTGGCGAGCGCGAGCGTGAGTGCGCTGGACGATCGGTCGCGTGCGACGGATAGCACGACAGACGAGGATGCGGTTGGTGGGAGCGGGTCTGATTCGGAGACGGAGGGGGAGGGGGATGCACTTGCGTTCACTGTCGTGGGGTCCGTCGCGTCCGATGCAGGGGTTGTGAGCGTCGTGGACGACTCAGAACATCCCACCCTGGGCACGATCGACAGTGTGATCGAGTTTTTGATGTCGGAGAGGGATAGGGTGCAAGCAGGTCGGTTGGTGGAGAGACGGATGGTGCAACGGCATTACAGTTCGACGTCAGACGGTGGGGTGGTGCAAAGTCAAGACCTGGGCGTGCGGCGGGTGCGCAAGCGGCGGCGGAAGAAACCGATCAAGACGGTTCAGATATTGAAGCGCGTGGTGGATGCGCCTGAGACAGTGTCCGAGACGGCGACGACGGCGACGGTGCATGCGGAGGATGCGAGTGGGGATGCGGACCGCGATGATGGGGATGTGCCAGAGGCTGAAGGCGATTCGTCTTCGTCGCTGGATAACACGCACCGCAATAAATCGACGCCGTCGACGCCTCCTCGGGCGAATCGCGTACTTGTGAAACGCGACGTGTTGAAGCACAGCAAGTCGACACCGACGCTCAAGGTGAAGACGATACCCCCTGATCCGCAAATCTTGAAGCTGCGATGTCTCGCACATAAACTGCGACTCAGGTTCCCGGAGGACTATGAGCCTATCACTGTATTGCTTACTCAGGACTTTAGTGGCGGGGAATCTGATTTCTCTGACCCTAGAGGGCCGGCGCCACGCGCCAGGGATACCTTGATACACGTTTTCATCGATCAGTTGCGTGTCATTCTTTTCGTCGTTTTGTGTGGCTGACCGCTGTTCGTGTGCACAGTTCGAACATACTCATTGGACTTCTTACACATCACAAGAAACTTCGTTCGTCTTCACGCCGTCCCAAACGTCTCTCGCATGCAGCGCTTGCGCTTCTTCTCGAACGAGGTCGACCGATTACGCGGCGGTGCCTGGTGACTTCGTCGCCGCTATACCAACCGATGGAATCGGCCATACAGCTGGGTTATGATGTCCGGATATACGCACGCGTACCGGATAACGGAGACGCGCCAGACAGGCGGCATGGTCACGCACCTGACTCGGCTGCGTTGCGTAGCGCCAACTGGCGGAAATTGGATGGAAACCCTGTTTCTGCCTCGTTGTCGCCGTCTTCAAAGACGCATGCACGGGGCCACTCGGGTGGGAATATTTCGACAGACTCGGATCGTGCGACTGGGACTGGTAGCACGAATGCGGTCGCTGGACCTTCTGGGACGACGACGACGACGCGGATACGATATCGAGAGCAAGGGGTCGACGAGCTGTTGCAGCTGAAACTGCACCAAGCGATTGCGGCGACAGACCCGCCACCTCCGGACGCGACGATCGTGCTCGCCACCGGGGATGGCAACGTGGGTGAGTTCAACGAGGAAGGGTTCTTGGGACCGGTACGAGTGGCGCTGCAGCGTGGGTGGAAGATCGAGTTGTATGCATGGGAAGAAGGGTTGAGTCGGGCATGGAAGCGGTCGTTTTCGGATGGACCATGGAAGGAGCGGTTCAAGATTATCAAGATGGAGGATTTTGCGGATGATTTGTTGGAAGTGGAGAGGGAGACAAGATAGGTGTCTGTTCTTTGATGCTTTATGTTCCTGTTGGATTTTTTGGTTGAGATTCCCATTGTCAGTGACGCTCGATTTGCATTCTCGTTGCACTTTTTGTATCGCTATATTCTGTGAACTCTGTTTATCTAGTGCATGTAGCTGTAATAGTGTTATCATTGAAAGGTACGTCATTTGAGGGATCGGACAAAGATGCGCACCGATGTGATTAGGTTGGACCCCCGCTGTATTCATTGCAGTGGATATGCTTTTTAGGAAAACTAGCTTGCCATGTGCTCCGACCAATTGCCGTTCCTGCGATGTCACTTCTTCCGGTGCCGGTTCGATTCGCAGACTTGTTTCAAAGCAAGTGCGATGCGCGCGGGTCGAGTGAAGAAGGGGGCTGATTGTGGTAAGATTATACCTGCGATCAGTTCTTCCGCCGTGTTCGGCCAATGAATCAAGCTACCCGCCACTGATGTCGGATTTACGTAGCCGATTCACGTCACTAGGTCTCATTTCAAGGCCAACCCAAAAAAGTGGATCTTAACTCGTTGGTCTGCATAAACAGAGCTAGCGGAACCAGATCCGCGGAGGTTCTCCCATGGGTAGGGTCTTGTCGCCCCCTTGCCGCCATCATCATTCCGAAGCGAAGATGGTGCTCATGTGTATAACTGACCTCACTAGACGTCGCAACCACGTGTGCAACGAGTCTCACGTCCTTGAGGTAGACATTCATTTCTACAGTCACGTGTGATGGGACACATCAAGACAGCCGACGAGCGTAAAAAGGTGGACCCATCCAACGAATCTTCCTTCTTCGCGTTGCATCTTCCGATCCCCCTCGTTCCATACCTTTTTTTTTTTTTTCACCTGGATGACCGTCTCCTCGTCGTTCCCCGCGGTGCTTCTCGTCGCCGCGCTCTCCTACACCCTCTACCGTCACCTCTCCAGACCGAAGCAGCCTGCCCCGCTCCCCCCGGGCCCGAAGCCCCTCCCCGTTCTCGGGAACGTGGCTGATCTCACCACAAAGGAGCTCTGGCTCACCGCAGACAAATGGGCAAAGCAATACGGTCCGTCCTCTTATCTCGCCTCTGCCTGTCAGCTTATCTTTTCTGGTATAGGTCCTGTCACATATCTCCACGTGCTTGGTCAGGGACTCGTGTTTCTGAATACCCCTGAAGTAGTCTTGGATCTGCTCGACAAGCGCGGCGCAATCTACTCTGACAAGCCTCGGCTCGTCATGGTCGGAGAACTGTACGTCTCTCTCCTGCACGCCGCATCTCCCCACGAATCTCATCTCGACCGATCAGTTGCGGCTGTGAGAACATGGTGGCGTTTACACCATACGGCGATCAGTCGCGTCGACAGCGGAGGCTGATGCAAGCCGCGTTTGGATCGTCCAATATCAAACAATACCATCCCTTGCTCCAGCTTGAAACGAAGCCCTTTCTCAGAGGCCTTCTCGAAGATCCGTCCAAGTTTCAGGATCATCTCCGGCGGTGAGCACCTCGTCGTTTATCCGATTTTTCCTCACTTTGGTCACGTCGTCAGGTACACGGGTGGTTTGACGTTATTGGTCGTGTATGGTCGTCATGTCACCTCAACCGACGATGTGTTTCTCAAGCTTGCCGACGAGTGTGTCGGGTTGCTCGCTAATCGTATCGCCTCTGGTGGCGGTATATGGCCTGTCGATGTCCTTCCTTGGTGTACGTTCTCGTCGGCCGTCTGGTGCCACATTGACATACGCTTCTCTAGTGAAATACTTGCCAGATTGGTTCCCTGGTGCAGGGTTCAAGCGCAATGCGGCTATCTGGAAGAAAAAGATCGAAGAGTTTGTGGACGAACCGTACGCGTTCGTTTTGAATGAAAGGGTGATTGTTACTCCTTTTGCGTATCGCTGATCGCTGATCACGTGCCGTTTTGGATAGCGCAAGGGGACCTCAATGCCCTCGTTTGTCTCCACGGTATTGGATAGCAAGGACGGCAAGGACAAGGAACCTGCGTTTGATGCTGAACAGGACTTTGACCTGAGGTGGACGGCAAATTCGATGTATGCTGGTACGTTGTCTCGTCGGCACGCGTGGTGGTGTTACTCAATGACTCGGAAGCTAGTATGGACACGGTAGGCAAGCTCATGACCTCTCCACTGGAAAAATGACCCAGCTCTCGTGCTCGACAGAACATCACGATCATTTCACATTTCATTCTCGCCATGGTACAACATCCCGCAGCACTCAAACGAGCCCAGGCAGAAATCGACACGGTGATTGGACCGAATCGGTTACCCACCTTTGAAGATCGACCATCACTTCCGTATTGCAACGCCGTCTTTACAGAGTCGCTGAGATGGAGTGTGCCCGTACCTCTGAGTAAGTCTTGGCGTGTCCGTCGCGCGACAGATCGATTGACCTGTGTGTGCGTGTCGTTAGGTCTTCCACACCGGTTGATGGAGGACGACGTGTACGATGGCGTGTTTATACCCAAGGGGTCGCTCGTACGTTTTTCTTGGTTTCCATCCTGGCATCGCATTCATCCAACGTCCGCCCAGGTATTTCCGAACATTTGGTGCGTATCTGAATGCGTGAGGCGTGAATAGCCTGGGCTCACCGGGACGCGTGCGTGTCTCAGGACGATTCTGCGTGACGACACGCTCTTTCCGGATCCCCATGCGTTCAATCCGGATCGGTATATGGAACCGGCTGTCGATGAAGCGACGGAACGACGACGCGATCCGCGGGCGTATGTCTTTGGCTTTGGACGACGGTAAGCGCGTCCTGACCTTTGGCACGTTCCATGTCTTCTCATGTCGTGTAGCCGCTGTCCGGGTGCACACCTCGTCGAGTCGTCCGCGTGGCTACTCATCGTATCCATGATGGCCACGCTCGACTTTGGCAAGGCGGTGGACGAACGTGGGGCAGAGATGGAGCCCGAGGTGGTATTTAGCAATTCCATCTTTCGGTGCGTATCGTTGGTGTCTTGTCGCGTCGTTGACGTTGACGCTGCGCACAAAGGATGCCAAACCCGTTCAAGTTGTCGATCCGACCGCGGTCAGAGGGTGTGTTGCGTTCGTTGGTGCAAGATGTTGGTGTTTGAACGATGTTGGTCACTGGTTGACTCGGACTCGGATTCACGAGGGTCGGATGTATGTGCTGGTACAATTGTGCATGCCGCACTGCTCTCTGCTTGTGTTGTATTCTAGTCCCCCCTTTGTTCTAGTCTCCTAATGACCTTTCATGATTTCATGCTTTACTGTGTTCGAGGGGGTTGGGCCTCACTCCAAGCGTATCTCGGACACGTTGAAGGGACGTCCAAGTGCCGTTGGCGTACTTGACATGATTACTGAACACATGGATTCTCACCGTTTATGAATCCGCGCCGGAACGTAAAGAAACTGTTTTGGCACGCGCAAGAACCGAAAGGAAGCATAAACATACTGGTCATGATCAATGTATGCCGACACGAGCAGAGGTTCGGGGGAGAAGCCCTCCATTTGTAAGCGAACCGATACACATGGCGCATCACTTGACGAGAGCAAAAAAAAAAGTGGATGAAATGACGTGGACGACACCGTGAACGGATTCTAAACGTGCGCGACACATGCGGTAACCAAAAGAACAAACGAGTCTCTGTCCAACGTCCAACGTGCCAGGGTCAACGTGTTTCGATCCGTCACGAAGCGTGCATCACGGCGTGGCGACAATGGGTCGGTTGGGTCGGTCTCACGCGTTTTGATAGTTTCCGGGTTGAACCCCCGGCGCGTGTTGCGGTGCCGGCACCACGATCGAGGACGGCGCCTTTGGCGGGGGTACGGGTGGTCCCCGGGGTACGACGTTGTTGGCGCGTGGGAGGTCGTCGTCGACGACTTGGTAGCCGTCGCGACCGGACGAGGTAAAGCCGCCTGGCATAGACCAGACTGTAACGACGTGAGTGTGGGCGGTATCGGTTCAAGAGGTGGACTCGCCGGTGGGACCGTTGATGTCGGCGCCGATACCCATGAATTGGGAGCCCCGTTGGCGGAGGGAGGCTAAAAAGCTGAAGGCGGTGGGGATCTAGGAGGAGGTGGGGTGAGCAGGTTGGCGTGCCGTGGCGCCCAGCAAAGGCGCACCTTGAGTAACCACAAGAGGATGAAGAGGAGTCTGACGATGGTGCCTTGCTCGTTGTTGAACACCCAGATGATGTCGAAGAAGATGGACGTTGACAAGAGGCCGGTGAACTGGACGACGATGAGCGGTGTGAGGGTTGTCAAAGATGGACAGGGCTTACGAGCTTGAGCGACTGGAGTGCATCGCTGTTTTCATGGACGAGCGCGCCGAATAAAAAGATGGGGAGGTTGTAGGACGGTGCTGAGAATGGGCTGACGACGAAGGCGAGTGCCTAGAAACGACGTTTGGGTCGTCAGGATGGTGCGTAGAGATTCACGGGGTGCATACAGAGCCAGCTAGGACGAGTTTTCCGGGGTCGAGTCCTTGCATAAAATCTGCCATGATCACAAATGTTGTCCGCAGTCGGTGTCGAGAGGGTTGTTTACAAGAACGTGAGTAACAGTTGCCAGATCTTGCCAGCAATTATTTATCAAGCACTACATTGCCTACAATATCGTGTTACTGCAAGTGCTTTTCAATTGCGTTTTCTTGGGCTGCATGCCCGTCTTTACTTCATGTTCACGTTCGTTGCAAAGATACCTGGTGGACTCGACTCGCGCCGCAATGATCACACAAGACGTTCGAGATCTGGGTTACGGGTCTTTCTGCTGAAAACTTCATGTCCCTGCAGGTTTTCGTATCAACTTCCGAGGTACGTACTACGCTGCGTCACAAAACACGACAATTCGGGTCTGAGATAGAGACTTCCAGATGACACGAAGCTTCTGCGCGGACTTCAACAGATATTTGGCCAATTTTAGAAGATCGTTGGTTTTCCAGATGCTCTCTATCTCCTGGATGTATGGACCGGTGAGCCATTTTCGTGAGTGACGAGATGATTCATCATACTTGAAACGCACTTTTTCCGGCTCATCCGGAGAGGTTGACGGAACGTACCCTGATGTCATTCCGTGCATCGTTTGATTGTGAGTCGTTCTGCTGCGGGACGTGCCGTAGTACGATGAGCTAACCTTTTGTCTGGACCATTCACCACACCGATGATGTGAGGGTGAACAACACTGAGTGGGCGGACAATATTAAGTCCAAAGGCCATGAGTTATCCACTGTTCCTACGCTCTGTTTGACTCTCGCAGCAGGGCAGAGTACAATGCAAATTCTCTCCGACGTTTCGTCCAATTACAGCCCATGACGTAGGATTTCTGATCACTGGACTTCAGTACGAAATCTTCAAAGCCGCCCGCGACGAAGGGAAGGTGGTCCGCGAGAGTCTTCTGGAAGCGTCATATGGCCAAAACTAGATAAATAATAACGTTCCAAGAAAACATCCATTCCCATTGGCGGGACTTGGGGGAACGTGATGACGCACAGACAAGGGTGATGATTACACCAAGCAGTATGATGTACTTCCGATGGTAGCGGCGTGTGGTAAAGTCAGGTAGCGAGGGTCACCCCAAAGGAGCTCTAACGATGGAAGTACGGGTGGGGTCACCTATGAAAGCAGGCTTGTCCCGAGTGTGTGGTAGTCGTCTTGTGACACTCATTTCGCGGAGGCATTTTCCAATGAAGTTGTACCCGGGATCTGTAAAGGAACCGGGCCTCTTGGCTTGCCGTGCCGTCGGAATGATAAAGTGCCTCATGGCGAAGATGAAACAGCCTGAGATTTGGGTGCCTGGAGAAAGATAACGTTGTGCGTAGTTTAACCCGGAACACCAGTCATTGGGAACGGGAAGAACCATAGCGCGGGCAAAAATATGGTCAAGCCTTTATGCCACTGGCAGTGGGTAGAACTAGCCAGTACAAGTCAAACCGTACCCAAGGCTTCTGCTAACGAATTAGATGCCTCAGACTGCTACACGCTTCATCGATGGACAGCGATGGTTTCAGAAGAGAAAAGATATCAGTTGTGGCCGGGAGGTGCGGAGTCCGATGTCGGCACTTGAGCGCTGTGCTGGCAGTTGAGAACAAGGAAGGTGCTTACTTGTAAGAAACCTAATCGCATAGCATTCCGCCACCAGCGCTGGTGAGCGCTGTCCACGACGACGAACTCCACGACGACCGATACCCAGTACCGGATACCCATCACGACGATCTGAATGTCATCCAACCAGGAATACTACCAGAATCACCCGCATAACTATGCAAACCCACCGCCCTACAGCGATACCCTAGAGCAAGACCACGAACCCGTTCTTCCTGGTGGCGTTCAATGGAGTTCCAACCAACCCGGAGTAAGTTCAAAAGAACGAGCAATGCCCAATGTCAGTCTCTCATGACACCCTGGATTCCATCACGATCGGCGCGAGGACGATCGCAGTTTGATTGACCATCTTTTTCTGTTGTGTCCTCGTATATACAGGTTCCGCAACCTGTGGGCTGGAAACCATCCGACGACGAGCTTTTCATCAGGGAGTACGGCCCACCTGGCGATCACAATATGTTGCCCAACGTCGAGTTCATAAAGTCACATTTCCTCAAGGAAGGGAAATTGACAGAGAAGCAAGCCCTGTACATCCTCTCCAAAGTAACATCGGTTTTGTCCCGCGAACCAAATCTAGTCAACGTAGGGAGTCCTGTCACGAGTGAGTTTGCTTCCTGTCCTTTTTCTTGCTACGACTGACAGATCGCGTGCCATTCTCTATCCTATCATAGTATGCGGAGATATACACGGTCAATACGTGAGTCGTTGTCTATCATCAATGCCTCATAGATAGTTTGATTGGCGTACTCTTCCTTGGGCTTGTCGCAGTATGATCTCATGAAACTTTTCGAAATCGGGGGGAGCTTTTCAGATAGCTCGTATCTGTTCCTTGGTGATTACGTGGATCGGGGAAACTTTGGAATCGAGGTACGCATCTTTTTAATCTACGTTTCATCCACTCGCAGAAACACATCTATTATTGTCCCATTCAGTGTCTGTTATACCTCTACGCGCTCAAAATACAACGCCCCAAAGATATCACCCTTCTTCGTGGCAATCACGAATGCCGGCACTTGACAGAATATTTCACTTTCAAGCGTGAATGTATGCATGTCCTCGCCAAATGGTCCAGCATCAGCTTATTGTGACGAGCGCCTTCTTTCTTGGTGCAGGTCTCCACAAATACTCTCAAGTAGTTTACGACGCATGCCTAGAGTCGTTCAATGCACTACCCGTCGCTGCCCTCGTCGACAATCGCTTCTTTTGTGTTCATGGGGGCATTTCACCCGAACTCATCACACTGGATGACGTTAGACGAGTACGTGGCCATGACCTTCCCATATTGTCGTTCTAGGTCGTAGACATCTGATTGGTGGTTGCGTGCGCAGCTTGATCGCTTCCAGGAGCCCGGATCTAGTGGGTTGCTGTGTGACTTGCTGTGGTCGGACCCAGTCGTCAATTTCGGATACGAACAGGAACCTTCCCAACACGGTCCTCCTTTGCCTCCAGGCACGACATTTGAACACAATGCGACGAGAGGTTGTTCGTATTTTTATACGTATGTGCCCCGTTCCTCGAGTGTGTGTCTATGTAACGAACAGCAACACGGTACGTTGTGGAAGGTATGAGGCAGCTTGCAAGTTTCTTGAACGGAACAACCTTCTTGGGATTGTACGAGGGCACGAGGCTCAGGACGCAGGGTACGTCCGCGTCGGTTTACTTTGACTTCGTCAGTCATGCGCGTTCCAGATACATGATGTACCGCAAAACGCCGACCAAAAAGTTCCCTTGTGTCATTACCGTTTTCAGCGCACCCAATTACCTCGACGTATACCACAACCGCGGTGCCATCATCAAGTACGCAAACAAGAATATCACGATCAGACAGTTCAACTCGAGTAGCCATCCGTATTGGCTGCCGAACTTTATGGACGGTTTTACTTGGAGTCTGCCATTCGTCGGCGCCAAGAGTACGTCGCTTTTTACATTTAAGACGGATCAATTTCTATAGCCCGTAACCTGATTTGCGCCCGAATGTCACTAGTCACGGAGATGCTTCTCGCGATCCTCGCGACTTGCAGTCCAGAGGAGCTCGAAGACATGGAGGACGAGGACGACCTCGCCGTCGATCTTGCGCTGCCACCTCCGGAGATCGCAGCGAGAAGGCAGCAGATCAGGAACAAGATCTTAGCCGTCGGGAAGATGCAACGGGTGTTCCAGCTTCTGAGGTACGTCGCGGATGTGATTTTCAGTTGTGATACATGCGTTGGATTGCGAACAAGTGATGATGGATCTCTCCACTCACTATCTTTTCTTCAACCCCGATTGATGGTTAACACGACTCACTCCTACAGAGAGGAAGCAGAGAACGTCTCCGAGTTGTCTGCCATCCCCATCGAAGACCACAGAGCTCCAGACATGCTTACTGCACAAAATACACAACATTATATTCGTAGTTTTGCAGACGCGTTCGTGTTCTCTGTTGGACTGACGTTTTGCATGCATATCTGAACCCCACTTGATGCACGATAGACGTCGCTCCGATATCGCCAACGAGCGTCTCCCCACGTTCGAGCCCACCGATGCCGATTACCCAGTGATCCCCGCTCCGAGCATGCGCCGTCGTGGCTCAAACGACCTCGAAGAACTCGGCATGGAGATTCGCAGGCTCGAGGAAGAGGGTGATAGCGACGATGCGGGTGTGAATATGATTCAGCAACAGAGGAGGGCGTCGGAGCGGGTGGTGGAGACGAGGAGGGTGACGACGAGGAGGACATCGTCAAAGAGGCACCAAACGTACGAGGGTCCGTGAGCCGTGAGGAACGAGGTGGAGGGGCCGGGATGCGTGATTTAAAGGGATGATGTGGTGTACGTGTGCCGAAACGTTGTATGAATAGTCGTACTCGTCGCTCGACTGGGGTTTTGTTGTATCAGCTAGCCCTCGCACTGTATTCTGGCTCAACATGTTGTGAAAGAATACGATTGTAGATATTAGCGGGCATTGGCATGGGACATCGTGGTGCACGATGGGAGGGACTCCGGGAGTTCATCTCGACATCCAGTAAAATTCTGGTTGACATAGTATGCTTGCACCACACAGACGTTCAAGGAAGGATAACATACACTCAACCAAATGTGCACTCCGACATAACTTCACCCGAGCGCTCACACTGAACATTCCGGCACGCCCTGCCAGTGGCAGCTATTATATAAATTATTTTCTCTGTATCAGCCTTTACAGTAAGTAATAAATTATGAATTATAGACTTCCTGCAGCTGGTTCATTTCATTTGATCGAGTTCACATTCTGTAATAAAAATCTACAGCCTGAGCAAGGAACATAAGTTGAATGGAATCATCCGCATCTCTGACCTTCGCGTTGGCGGTCTTTCTAGGAAAAACCTCCGAATGATCCAGGCACTGTGCGGAGAGAAGAGCCTTCGTAACGCTTGTATTGTCAGTACCAACTGGCCGAGCAGAAGGGCCTCGAGCGAGAGGAACAACTGAAGAAAGGCGCATTCCAATCCCTCCTTATGTCTGGAGCCCAGATGCGTCGCCATTTTAACAATGTCGACTCGGCACAGGCTATCATGACCCCCTCGGAGCAGTCAGCACTCAGATGCAGGACCAGGTCGCACAAGGTAAGACATTAGCAGACACGGACGCTGGCCATATTATCAACAAAGACATCGAGAAGC
This sequence comes from Harrya chromipes, assembly GCA_038091155.1. Classification (NCBI taxonomy): domain Eukaryota; kingdom Fungi; phylum Basidiomycota; class Agaricomycetes; order Boletales; family Boletaceae; genus Harrya; species Harrya chromipes. Next base: position 31,822 of record JBBPNX010000132.1, read on the forward strand.
TGATGAAGAAGCTCGAGGAGGAGCTCGCCAACTCGAGAAAGGAGATGGAGGATGCTGTGCTGATTCGCGATGGCTGAGCGCAAAGTGCTAGAGGAGAAGGTCATTCGTGCCGAGGGGGATGGAGTGCGGTTGAAGATGACGCCTGAGGAGGTCTGCGAACAACAGGCGACCGAAGGGGAACTGTTGAATCAGTTGCGAGCCGCGTTCGCTGAGATTGCAGAATTGGGGAAAGGTCGTAAGCAAGCGTTGAAAGAGTAAACTATGCATAGTGTGGTGAGGGCTACCGTTTGCCACGTCGGGAGGGCGGGACTAGCTTGGCGAAACCTCCTCGGACAGCACGCAACATGTCAGACGTGCCATGCGCAGCTGTTGGTGGTATGTCAAAAGTGGAGGCCGACGAGCCAATTGTTGTCTGACATGGTGCCGACGAGTTCCTGTGAGGCGGCCATGCGGTCATGTTCTGGGATAGACTCGGACAATCGCAAAATTGCGTGAAGCGGACTCGGAGCAGGCCCGCGCCATAAGTATGTAGTTGCTTGGCCCAAGGACTTGAAGGGGAATGAGAGGGGGAATGCGTGGCATCGTCCCATCTTATGTATCTATACTCATCGAGTCGAGTCGACTTTTTCCATATGCAAAACGACATACATGCAACATAAATGTATCATAACATGACATGCGTGACATCGACGCTGTTAATATATCAGACCTCATTAATGTCTTCCGACAACTGCCCTCTTGAAAGCCACAAGAGGAGCCACGCCTAGCCCGGCCAAGCCACCAATCAAGCCACCGAGGGGTCCGGCCGCACTGTCCCCCTCCTCCGCCCACTGCTCGGTAACTGAGCCAATATCGTGGAGGAATCGGCTGAACATTCCGCGATTGGCATAAGTTTCCGCTTTGCGCTTCTGGGCTTCGATCGCTTCGATCCGTTGCTGTAGCATCGCCGCATTCTGCTCAGCCTCTGCTGCAAGCCATTCCACCTCTTGTTGTCTTCTTCGAGCTTCCTCCGCCTCCCTCTTCTTGATTACGGCGTTTCTCGGATCCCTGTACCATTGCTTATCGGCGAGGTCTTGCAGGCGCTGTTTCTCGGCGCGATCGAGCTGGACGCGCCATTGCCATGCATCTCTCTCTGCTCGCGCACGGTCTTGCCACAATTTCGCAGTCTCCTTGTCGGCAAAAAATTTCCAACGCCTCAATTCCTCCTGCGAGATCTTTTGCTCGTTGCGAAGCGTGTCAACCGTCATGTTCAATCGCGCCTGGTCCTCCTCGGCACGCCTGACCTTCGCCTCCAGGACCCTTCGCTCAGCGTCCAACTCAGCTCTCAAAGCTCCGTTGCGTGCCCGTCCAGCCTCCTCCATCTCCCACCTCAGGTTCGCTAGCTCATCGGCATGCTTATTTATCAGCTCTTCGATGTCTTCGTTGACGATACGACCAGCGGCCGTGTCTCCTAATGCCATTCCGTGTGCGACCTGGTCCTGGAGTTGAGTGCTGACCGCTCTGAGAGGGATGAGCTCGGCCATGATCGCTTGCGCAGACCGGACGTTGTTAAAATAGCGACGCATCTGGGCTCCAGACATAAGGGGGGATTGGAAGGCACCCTTCTTCAGTTGTCCCTCTCGCTCGGGGCCCTCCTGCTCGTCGACGCGATCCCAGTAGGTAGTGACAATACGAACGTTACGAAGGCTCTGCTCTCCGCACAGAGCCTGGAACATTCGAAGGTTCTTCCTGGAAAGACCACCCACCCGAGGGTCAGAGATGCGGTGCATGTAGATGATTCCATTCAATTTCTTCTCCTCGCTACAGATTTCTATTCGTCACAAGGTAGGAGACACATGCTCAATCAAATGCACTTACGCTTTCTCCGGCTGCAGGAAATCTATGATCTTCTGTAGGATATCGGTGTCCGTGAGTCCCTCAGAATCGTCGAAGCCGGGGGTATCAATTAGCATGATGGAACGGCCTGTTTTCGCATCTGTGTAATAGGCGGTCTGGACGTCGGATGTCTCTGATTCGGGGTTGTGGCCGATGTGGATATTAGCGTCGTTTGTGAGATGTTGGATAAACTACAGGGGAGATGCGAACATTAGTCGAGATTAGGCGAAGCTGCGAAACACACACAGTGGATTTTCCTACGATTCGGAGAAGGACGTGAATTCGGATGGGCCATGCATGGATATGTTAACGAAGCATACGTACCGGTGCCAGTTGCACCCATGACCCTGCAGTCTTTCGTTAGTCTGACAGGCACTTCGAACGGTCAAGGATTCCAGTACGTACGCGACTTTGACATAACCATCCTGGAACATGACTAGAGGATATTTAAAAAAAAACGATATGTAGTAAGAATGAGGGCGAAGCTGGTCGTACTACCGACCTTTCTCCGCTCCTTTATCTCACCCACGAAAGCGCTTGCGGACGTCATCGTCCAGACCGGCTTGCGGAACATCAAGTACCCCAAAAATGGATTTGCTGAATGGGCCAACGTTTTTCAGAGCGTGCCGCAGGGTTCGTCAGATCGGGCTGGAGTGTGGACGGCGACTGACCAAAAGCAAAACATGTTTGCGTTCTCTTGAACTTATCGCGTCATTCTAATTGGTCGAAGTGATGCCAGGGAAATTTCAGAAAAGGAACCATCACCAGAAGCGCGCCATGCAGGGCCTCGTGACTCTTCAACGACTCAATCTCCGTGTGGAACTAGTAGGCCTCACTCCCTTCACGTTCCTTTTCCTTCCCGTCACACATCTTATGAAGTCACCACATTCCATACTGACGATGACGCATTGCTCCCCGAGACATATATACTGTATTGTATTCCCTGTATTATCCATCTTTTTTTCCTCCCCCCTTTTTCTCTCTCTCCCGCAATCATACGCTCGCTCATCCACGTTCCATTTGTGTGAGCTCTTGTTAGTGTTCCTCGTCCCTCTAACGAGGTTCCAGCGTGCACCCGATGCTGTAGGGTTACAACCTGTTAAAACCGTCATCAATGATCATATGACACTACCAGTGCCGGGGGACGCGGTCCCAGGCCCTTGATCTATCTCTCCGATCAGGATCTCCTGAGAAAGAAGTTCTGTGTCACGGGGCGGTAGTCGCGTTATTGCAATTTGCAATGATCAATCACGAAAAAGAATGAGAGGATACCAAGGTCACACCTGGACAATCTGAGCCTGCAACTGATTAAAGATTGCTCACCGTCTGGATGTATGCAATAGAAGAAGAAGTCAGGGAAGGGCAAAAATTGTAGGTTTCCCAGCCAGAAGCTGGACCCAAACCTGGTGCCAAGCTGAGCTGTGTATATGAGGGACGGTGAGGGTCACCGGGTGAGTGCGAACAGCTAATGGATTGCCGAGATAACATGATGTCATTTGATCGATTATTCGAGTCAGACCGAGATGTGGCACGACGTTGTTATCAGTACTCGTTATTTCGTACAAGTTTACGAAAACTTGGAAATGTCTTGCGTACATTGTGAGAACCGCTTCCGGAATCCGAACTTCAGCTCTGATAGGATCGATATCGTGGCCGGAGCCTAGGGCCACGACAGTTTCAACACGAAATTCTCCAACGCTGTACCGTGATCGATGCTCCGAACCGAGATCGCCAATGACACAGAAAGGTGCACAGACACGACTCATCACCGTGATCACATCACAATAATTGTGGAGCATGTGACCTCTCTCAAGTAAATTAGGCAAAGAGAAGGGAGGAGAAAGTTTCTAAGTAGCCTTACTGTCATTCAGTAGAGGCCGCAGGGCCACTTAGTCTGAAGTCACGAGTGTTGGGAGCGTCTATCTCACTCCATATAAGCAGTGACGGTGTGTTGGTTCACACGCCTGGTTTGCATGTCATACACAACTGCTGGTGGGTGCTGAGTCCTAATGTGCTGCTTGATTGCTGACCCAGTGAACAAGACGATACTCCGCTAATTGAGATTGATGCGGGTCGCCCACTAGCTTGGCTCGCGTTTTCACGGAATGGGCAGCACCTGGTAAGCGGAGACGACACGGTTCGAGTGTGGGAGGTGGAAAATGGAAGACAAGTGGCCGGAATCGAAGAAAAGTTTCAAATGAACTGCGGTGCGCTTTCCAAGGACGAGAAATCTGTCGCAGTGGGGATGAGGCTTGGAGACGCGTGTGTCTGGGACAGAGAGACTTTCCAGCCACTTTTTGCCCCGTGGGAAGGTAGTAACATCACTGCCCTCGATTTCTCGCCCGACTCGGCCCGGCTCGTCGTCGCATCCCACGACACAGCCACAATCTGGGACCTCCCAACTCATCAACAAGTACCATACTCTCCTCTCCAACACGACGATTGGCTCAGGGCAGCCAAATATTCCACGAAAGGAGACCGTATTGCAACAGCCACTGAACGGTCGATCCGAATCTATGACAGCAGGGATGGTCACCTGCTTGTCGTCATGCCCGTCCAAGTATCTCCTTGGTACAATTCTGGTCTTCTCTGGTTCAATAATTTGAACCACCTCGTTGTCATATCTGACAGTAAAATACAGCAGATTGAAGCAGATACAGGCTGTCACTTGGTCTCTGAATGGCCAGTCCACGATGGCAGCAACTATGTGTGCATTGCCTTGCCTACGCACGGCGAATTCATCGCATACTCTGCAAACCGTACTGTCACCTTTTGGGACGTATCAACACAAAAACAGCTCAGTATTATCTGTCATTCAAACGACATGCTCATACGCTCGATTGCACTTTCACCAGACGATCGTTTTTTGACAGTTGGTGGGGAAGACGGCAAAATAACCATTCACAATCTATTTCATATTACAGTGAGTATTGAGATCCAGTTGGAAGATGGCGTACAGATAACCTTTGTTTTGTTCATAGGGCTCAATCTCATTATCTCGCTTGCATCCTACCCTTCAGGAGCCAGTCATTCAGATTTGCGACGCTGTGCTCGATGCATGGAAGTGCAATCAGCTCGCCGATGCGGAGGCATTATTGACTGCCGAAATTTCCACCTCTCAACATTTGAGCCATCTTATCCTTGCTAGTCGAGCCCTCGTCAGAGGACGTTTGAGACACTGGGATGAAGCAATCAACGATGCCAAACGGGTTCCATATAATGCAATGCGGGGTTGCACTTGTCTCTCTCTGGTGAGGAACCAAGAGAGGTTACCAGCGACAGTGATGTTGAAGGTATAGGAAGGTATAGGCTAGAGAGGAGACTCACTAGCACTAGGAGCGGATCGAGATAAGCCTTGAAGAGTATATCGAGAGACGACTCGATTGACTGGGTTAAGGAGAGCGTACAGAGAGAGC
>JBBPNX010000133.1:0-36831 GCA_038091155.1 Harrya chromipes
ATATGACATGCCTTCTACACGTGCTGATAAGCACCCTTTACGCCATTGGATGGCTATTCTTGCTATCTCATTAGTCATGCTTAGTCATAGATAGCCCAACAGTATAAGTACCTGCCTGTACCTACAGTCATGTCTCCAGTCATATTCATTTGGTTATTGGATCATTCCTCTGACCTGAGTCAAGGACTATCTGTTTCCTACTCTCTACCCTCTCCTCTCTTCTGTTTGTGCGGATCGTGACATGATCCCTGAGGCTTAGTGTTTGGTGTCGTGACTAGGTCATTACACAACGTGTTGTCAGCCTGTGTTAAAGCCATCTCCCACTGTCAGAACACCAGTCATTCCATTGGGAGCATTTGGTAGTTGGCCCTCTTGACCATCTCTACTATCTTGTTCCAGATTCCATGGTGCGCGATCGAAATCACCTGGCAAGTGTGGGTAATGGTGCTCCATTTGACTTCAATGACCAAATGCCTCAGCTTTATGAAGAAGTCTTCAACTAACTCCTTCTGAGCCTGTTTTAGACTCTCAAGTTTGGCCTCCATGGCCCTCTGGAGATTGGCAGGCTGGAATGCTGCACACATTTTTTCCACTAAGTGTCAATAGGAGTCTCGGTAAACCCCTTCTTCCTCATAGTATAGGTCCGTGAAGTGTCCGGCAAAACCTCCTTTCAAGTATGACAAGATGATCACAATCGTCTGGCAATCAGTCAGCTCTTCACGAAATCCCTGGAAGTAACCTTGACCATCTAGAACCACTGCACAAACTTCGCCTTATTACCGTCAAAGGGCTCAGGCTTAGCTGCAAGGGATTTACCAGGGCCACTAGAACCACTCCAAGTCTCTTTTGGCAGGGGTACATTCTTGTACATATTCAAATACTCTATCGCCTCCAACTCAGAAGGGTCAAGCTTATAAGGAACCAGCGGCTTATCTACATGGCCATTTCTGAATCGTATGTACCAAGCTTGGTACATCATAAGGAAGTCTTGTACATCAAGACTAACCATGTTGGTCTCGGACTTCTTCTCAGCGGAGCTCCTATGTGGCTCTTCTTTTGACGTTGTAGTTCCACTAGTATCCATTTTGGCAGTGGCAGCCTCCAGTCATTGGGCAAGCTTGGGACCAGAAGGGACAGGTGACGGAGCGTGCAAGACTCATCATGAATACAGGACAACTCCAGTCAGAATTTGTTTTTCTGAGGACATCTTTAACAACTCAATCAAGATAAGGGGTTGAAATTGTGGTGATAGACTAGAGTATAGGGAAAGGGAAGCAGAGAGTCAATCAGAAGCTGGAGATTCTGCTCCATAGAAGACTGTGCAGTCAATGCAGGGTCCAGGGTGAAGTGCTCTGGGAGAGGAAAGTGGGGATCATGAGAAGACAGTGAAACTCCCTGGATAGTGGACAGTGTTCAAGCATATGGGATGCAGCAGGATTGGTGTGCTAGGAAAGGTAAGAAACTAGAGGAATGTCTGGCTTCGACGTAGAAACCAGTTAACAGTGGTTTACCAACGTGACAATAACTGTGATCATGTGAACACTAAGGGTTATCGGTTCCCTTTATGCAAATGCTAATGCTGTTTAGCTACGGATCGTAGTACACTATCAATCAAAGCAATGTTATACTGTTGGAGAGGTATGGGCTCTGAGTCACAAGCAAATCAATACAAGATAAGTGGGTAGTAGGCCTGTCGCTTTCACAATGTGATCTCGAGTTCTTTTGAACCAAGGAAGAAGAAACTAATCAAGGATGAAGTGTCCCAACTAGGGAAGTATGGAGAATGGGTAGAGTTGGAGATTGCCTGTCTCGCAGAGGTCTCGACAACCAGGGAAGCAGGTAGTTGACCTATGGTCTTCCGTCGGCTATGAAACACAAGATGGGTAGAATGTCCAAGTCTCGAAGTGAGAGATGAATGGATGGGAAGTCTTGAAATAATGTCAAGCCTTGTCTCAATATCACTAAACCAAAATGGGAATGATTCCAAGACTAGAGAATACAAGAGAATATATGACTACTCATATACCTACAAATGATGTACACACAGACTGTGTGAGATATAGAAGGAAAGAAGTATAAAAGGAAGAACTACTATAATGGGAAAGCAGTATGTCCAGCTAAAAGGTAAAAGGGTGACGTGGAATATGGTATGATGTAGATATCAGTGAGCATGACATCATAGTCTAGAACATTCAGAAGGGTAAAGGTATAGGGTTTGGATGTAGGCTTAAGGAATTGAAATTCTGACACCACTGCAAGTGTGAGTGCAGGTACAGGTATGTCATAGGCATACTCAGAATACAGGTTTTTGCCAGGTATAGGCATAGGTGCACCCTTAGAGACTCAGAGGTATACCCATATGGTTGCCTACTGTCATATCCTGGATATTTGATCTGACAAACTCCAACTCTCCTATTTTGAAGTCTGACCCTGTAGACCTAGATTCCCATAGCTCCAGAGCATTCTTGTGCTCCTCCTGTAACTCCAGACCTCCAGACTTCTTCTCTGAAATATCTCCTTGATCTGTTGTCTCCTTTTGTCTGAGTGTACATTCTATATTCCTGTGTCTCACTTAAACACACAGCTCCGGCTTTCATACATGTCTGACTTCATCTGGTTACTCACTTTCCCAACCTCTGTCTTACTCATTTATTACTCAGCTCCATTCCTCTGTGACTAATCCCCTTGAACTCCGAGTATATAAATTGTAGTCACTCCTCCTGTAAACTGTAGCGTGATTATCGACTTAGATGAATCCCTCCTGATCTCCAAGTCCAAACTCCTGGGGGTCCTGGCAACTTGCCTCGTTCATCCTTCAAACTCCTCTGACCTCCTAAATCCAGGACACAACACTAGGAAGGGGGCAGCACATAAGCTGAACCCAACATCCTATCCAAACTCCATAAACCTCAGAAAGCCCCTATTTCCAGAGTTCACTCCAGAGGAACCCAGTCTTAACACCTACCCTTTTCTGGACATTTCATGCAACACACCAATGTCATTGTTTTGACCAATCATAACTCTTTTTTCCATGATCATCCACACATCCCTCAGACATTCCTACTTGTAGCTTTTCTAGTAGTTAACTTCATGCATTTAATGGAATTTGTCTACTTTCATGTTCAAATGTATGCTAAAAGTGCAATAGAAGAAGGTAAAAGCATGCTAGCTGCTTTTCATGAGTTTAATTGAGATTCAAAAAGCAGACAAACAGCACATAAAAGCGGAAAAAGCAAGCTGAGAATATACTGATTGGAATGTGGGTTACTTATACACACAACAAACCTTATGTCTGGCAACCACCTCAACAAGGATGTGAGTCCTTACTAGAATTCAGAGCTTGTCCTCACCAACATCAACCTACAATTGATGAATGCTCAAGTTTTAGACTTGTTTTAGAGGAGAGACAATCCACTCAAATCACTAGACCTAGGATCATCCCTGATAACATATATAGAAATCACCCTTCTCTTGTCATTGAGAGAAACCTGCACTTGGGTGTTGTTCCCTATGGAGACTAAACTGACTGAACAGCTAAGACCCACCAATGAAAATGATGCTATGAGTAAGATATATAGCAGCAAGTGGATGCAATTCTATTTGTCTGCTGTCATTTCTCAGAACCTGCTTAAATATTATAAAGATATTTTGAAACTTTCTCTACAAGAACAAGAAGATTGGAAGCACACAATGGATGAGGAATATAAGTTCCTGATGGACCAACCAAATGGTTTGGACATTAGTTGATCTTTCTAAAGGTTGTGGACCTATCAAAGGGAGATGGGGTCATGCAGTTAGAAGTAATATCCATAAGAAGGCTCACTCTGTTGCAAAAGGCATCACTCAAAGACCTTCTCACCAATAACCAGGTTTGAGACAATCTATGAAGTTTGTAAAGAAGGGTGAGGAAAGAAAGGTTTGTGATTTGAGAAAGGTATGAACCTCAAGGAAGCTGCATTATAATAGAACAAGCGGTTTCACAAATGCCTGGTATCTCTTGGTTTCACATGTTGTCATGCTGATACAAGAGTTTATGTCAAATTCACTGGGAAGAATGTCCTTATAACATTTGATATACATGTGCATACAACTATTTAGGCTGCTGCTGTTTGTACCCCTACTAGCCAAGCAGGTTAGCACCTAAGGGAACATCTCTGTGGGCATCAGGAAATTCAGAAGGTCTACCATTGTGCATGCTTGCTACATTTCTTTCTTGGAGGGAGAGTTTGAAGTCACTGATTTACCTAGAACAATGAATGAGTTGGTGGCTACAACATAGGTGATGCTTTGGCTTACTATGCATTGAAGCTGCTCTCATTTAAACTCCAGTAGTGGCCATGTCTGTTTATAAATGGTTACTAAGTAGCCCACCAAGGTAAACCCACAACATACATTTAGCAGCCAGTTTCCTCTTTGTAGTACAGAACAACTATCTGTACCATTGACTCACCACCTCCAACACATGGCCCAATTCACTGAGCACTGTGGCATCCTTCACTGTGGACAACTCAGACCGGTATACCTCTCTTATTCAGGATAGTTCCGAAGGTATTGTCATATCAGGTACAGTCTGAAGGAAGAGTTAGTAAAATATCACAGATCTGTATAAACTTTTACTTGCCTAACTCATGCACTGCCAATGTGTTCCATGTTGAGGTCAATGTGGTCTGGGTTCCTGTGTCATACTTTGTGTCATGCTAATGTCAAGGATGAGGTCGTGTCCCTGGTGTTTGGTGACTCAGAACTCAAGCTGAGAGAGAGTCCAAAGAAGAAAGGAAAGTTAGGACCTGGGACTTTATGGATGAAGTTCACACCAGGAACAAGACAATATCATAGGCAAAAGTCCGTAAAATTAGCTGAGAAGCTAAAGTACAAGTACAATGGGTATGTGTAGCAGTCACCATTGCCACTCTTCTCATGCCATCACCATCCCCACTGTATCCAAATGTCCAATTCATTCTACCCATCAGAGGAGTCCCACAACTCCCACATACTGAAGTCCATACCTTGGCATCTGTTGATATTACCACTGGCACCAGAACTATCATTGATGTGGTTGGAATGTGCACACACCATGCCTAGGATGGGGTCCATGCCATTTCCTTTGACACAGCAGACAGAACCTAACTGCAAGCTCTATGGCTATGAGAGAAACTGGGGAAATGTTTGACATATCAAAGGAGAACAGGATGTTGAATTGCAACAAGCAACCCTACTGAGATGGAATGAGCAGCATAATGGAAAGCAGAAAAATCATACAAAATTAAGGACAAAAAGGGGAAAGCACCCTGAACTCCTCTTAGGACAAGCAATACACTGAATGCATTTACCTAGGATTGCTCAGACCACATCAGAAAAAGTTGATGACTTAGGCTCAGATTCCAACCGGACAAATAATGAATACTCCAAGAGCTGTGATTCTGGCTCAAAAAGGGATAAGAACCCTATTAACAATGAAATTAGTAAACCCCTGAAGGAATGGAAAGGACACCCCACCGGAGACACAGGTGATCAAGCCATTGTGGCAAATGGCCCTGACAAGCTATATCAGAAAGGCTCTAGGCTGGGTTGAACAATAACACCATCAGCACATCCCTGGAGGAGATCCATCCAGGAATTCGGGTGCATCAGACTCAGATTCGGAATCCTCAGACTCCTGGAGCTCCCTCAAAGAGAGCGAGCTGTCTTCAGATGAATCCAATTCACAGTGATAACAAATACCAGTGCCACATTGTAGTCAAGTAATATTATATGACTGAGAGGTCATCTTCTCGCAGGCATAGGCATTGAAAGCCTCACCACCATCGGAAACAAAACCAAGGTGAAAGCATCACTCACTTCTTTTCTAAGTCTCACTCTGTGATGGTTGCTGTGTGAGTAGGGTGCCATGGACTGAGGACAAAGTACAAGACTCACGAGGACAAAGGACAATCACATGTTCTGTGGTGGTGATGACTCACCCACATGTTGGAACAAGGACAAGGGATGCAACCTAAAGACACCACACAAGTTAACCTCAAAGTGTTGAAAGCAATGCATCAGTTGGTGAGTGAATGTTGAGGCAGATCCCATCACATGTGTGATCGCACACCTCCAAACCTCTCTCGATGACACTCCAAGTCGTGGAGGAAAGAGACGCCATGTCGCAATCTATGGATGGTCCTTTAATCATCTTCTCGAACCTTATGTAGTCACGAACCTGATGGGGCCACCAAACCTTTATTGCCTCAAACAATGCGGTGGAGGTCTGTTCATTCTCAATTGAACCTTGTGGAGCCGTACAACAATAAACCATTGTCACAATGTTTCAGATTGATACTGAGGTGACATGTTTCTACTCTTTCCTGATTAACTGGATCATTCACACACGACATCATCATGACATCCTTATTGCCATTGTGGATGGCTATCTTTGCTATCTTGCTTAGTCATTGTAGCTCAACAGTATAAGTACCTGCCTGTACTCTCAGTCATTCCCAAGTTGTATTCATTTGGCTCTTGGGTTTTCTCAGACTGAATGTCAAGGACTACTTGACTCCTACCTCTCATCTCTCCTCCATGGAGTGTGCACAGGTTGTGATGTGACCCCTGAGATTTTTGTTTTGGTGCTTCGACTGAGGTCACAACATCATCCATCCCGAGTACTTGGCCACCTTTAGACACTACTCCCAGAAATGATTTACATACACAGAATTCTGGGCAAGGGTGGCCCAAAACTTGTACCACTAGATTTTCAGGTATTGATCATGATGAAGCAAGAGGACTCGCTTGCAGCAACCCTTCACTAGAGAAATGAGACAATGTACTGCCTGTATTCCTTCAGTTGTATCATAAGGTGCTTATGTTTCACACCATGACCATTGGGAGTGAACATGTTGATCTGACTGTGATCCAACCAAAGATGATCTGCTCTTTCATTTGTGCTACACAGATCCTGGGCCACATACCTTACCTGGATGAAGCCAACCAACCTGTGAGTGAGTTAGTTATACGGTGGAGAGGAGCAGTGAGCTAGCTTCCACCTCCATGAAACAAGGAGCAGACAAAAACACTCATAGACAGTACTAGCGTTATGTGGGGCCTTGGCTTCCAAATGGGCAGCTGTCATGATCTGATTTGGTATCTAGTGGTCAGCCAGTGACTTCTGACATAATAATAAGCAGTCAAATTTTCATGTTTACTTTCATTTTGGAATTACTTTTGTAGATAATCACTTTCACTGCTTACCTATTCTGTGAACTTCAAAGTGTACAGCCCAATGTTCGAGACTTTTTTAAGCATGACCTCCTCACACTGTCGTCGCCTTCATCCAGAGATCTTCATTATCGTTTCAGAGATCTAGAGGTGAGCATGCTTTTTAAAGATATTGTCTTTCATTGTTGAATAGTCCAGTCACAATCACACAACTTTGTTTCTTCAGTGCCTACACCTCTGACATGTTCCAACAATCTTAGAAGTTAACATGATAAAGAGATGATCAGTCCACAGGTTTCTCTGTTGGGCTGCTGTCCCCTTGGGTCTTGCACTGTTGTTCACCTGATTTCTCAATGAAGCCATAAAATCCGGCTGTATTGGGGGTAAGGGATTGCAAGCCCTCATCAGTGACTTTGGATGGGAAATCTTGAAGGTGTATGATAAACCGGACCACAATGATCTCATCTTCTTTGCTACTAAAGTGAAAGTTGCACTAGATTCATAACGATCAAAGCATTGCCAGGCAGCCCATTCACAGTGGTATATCAAATGCTGATACTCGATTGTATTTGATTGGTATCTCACAACATAGTTTGTTGTTGGATTCCACACCCTGAAGTGTGTTTAGGCCTGGTGCTACCAAGAAGCCCACCACGATCTAGACTGCTCACATAGCTCACTACTTTCTCCTCTGCTCTTCGTCCACATTGCATTGACACGCTTCGCAGGACAACAATCCACTAAGACAGACCATTCTCATCACTCTCTGCTGCTGAGACCGACTTAAAGTTATACCCACCGTCTCCCTATGCAAAGAAGTTGCAGGTTCCAATATTTGGTTGGCTTGTGCCAGGGCAGGTATTTTGTTCACCCTCCCTTTATTTAGCAGATATGTACCCTGCCTGGGCTTCAACAGGCCACTAAGTGCTGCTGACTTTGAGATGGTCCTTTTCTGATTTCCACTTTTGCATTTGGATGGCTACATTATTATGGGACTGAACTGGCTTATCACATGTCTGAGCATTCCAGGCTTGTTCAGCAGGCTTGTTGATAGTCCATTAGATGTAGGTGAATCTTCCTGACAGTCTCAGTGTCACATCAGCTGTGTTAAATACACAAAGTATCATAGAGTCTGACTTTGAACTTGCCACGCAAAATGCCACATAATGTTGAGTATTCCAATCTCTGCTGCATGTTCATTTGTTTGCACTACACCACTGAGTACTGAGTCATGGCAGGACAGAGGTTAGTTATTGAGACGACCAACATTGAGATGCCAAGGCTTGAAACAACTTCATGGCCTGTTGAGTAGGGGCCAAGTTGTGCTAGCTGTTACACAATAGTCAGACATCTCCATCGTATACATTTTAGTCTGTGACCAAAGATCCCCAGGACTCATCCAGCTCAACTACAAACTTTATAATACAAAGGGTCCAAGTAAATGTTCACACTTCAAAGTGTGTACCTGGATGATGACTTACACTTGGTATTGTCCCGCCCCAACCATTCAATGCTGCATCCACGCAAATTGGGCAACCTAGAGACATGGTATTCAGGCAAGAATTAGCATTTCCGACTGTGCCTTCACCAATTATTCGATTTACAAGAAAAGCAATTTATGCTGACAGCACTTGTATTTTTTGTCTTTGAGGAGTGAACATCAAACATTAGGAAGCATGAGAAATGGCATAACATGAATTATATTCCATTGTCAAAAAGGCCCAGAAATGGATATTTTCTGACAGGAGGGGCCCATAATCAATCAATTAGAAAGGGTGGGCCTAGGGAATGTATTAGAGTAGGTGGACTTATGAATTGTAAGTATAATTCTCCATTGGAGATAGTTATTAACACTTAGTTACTAGGTTTGTCCAGCTCCGACATCAATGAGGTGGAAAACATTCATATTAATCCTAACTGTAATGTTGCTAATCATTTTTCAGGGATCATCACACAATCTATTAAAGAAGTTCAATGCTTTGACACCCCAGGTCATCCACAAGATGCTCCCAATCACCACACCCCTTATACCGAGACGTTAGCAAGTGGAATTGATGAGACTCGTCAATGAGTGATTTCCTCAGTGAATCTCGCTGCCAAAGAAGAGAGAGGTGCATCCATGCATCAGATCTGAAGCCCCAGCCCAAAACCATTCACATGCTCGTGGTGTTGTGATCAACCCAATCACTGAGGGTGAGTAAAATTCTATTTGCACATAAAATCTTGCTCCCAAGCCACCTCTTGTAGACAAACCCAGCCAGACTCCATACCCCTCCTGGTGGCCCTACAGTTTACTATCGAGTACCTATGAGACCTGAAATGTAGAGTGAAAAAGAGCCAATCAAAGAAGATAGAACATATTACATGAGTTAATGAAAGAAATTATTCTGAGGGCAACTATTGTGAGTCTCCTGCCACTTGGCAAAAGCTCTATCGGTTTGAAATACAAAAGAAGGTCTAGACCCCTCAAAGTGTTCATTAAAAGGAGTTACCCCATTAGAAGGAAAAACTGCAAAGTCGCCACTTGGGAGCTGCGAGACTAAACCTGGCTCCTTCAAAACCATTGAGCTTCCTGTATAGTCCCCAATGGAAAGAACCAAACTATGTCCCATGTCTCCAATATCTCTCTGAGTCTCAGTACACACATTGATGTTGAGGACAATTGATACAAATAGGGAGACAAGACTTCGGAATAGGTTGTTCAGGATGTCGTAGACTCCCTCACTTCCACCATGACCTCATACTCTGATTAATGCTCTCTTGTCAACATACATAAAATATAAGCAAGATCACACATACTACTCCTTCGATCCATTCAAACATATCCTAGAATACTTCACCAAGATTTTCATAGAGTTGTCCATAGCCTTCAAAATCCTTTGACTTGTATGGCAAAAACTGTGAAGTGTTAGGCCACTTACATTTGTGGTGTCTCTGTTGTACCATGAGACATGAAGTCTTTGGAAGGGCTCACAATCTTGACTATTACTAGATTTGAGAGGTTGGAAATTGTTTCTTTGAGACAGGTAGACAATTTTTCAAATAGAGTGCTCTTTAAATAGAGTGGCATGGAGTTGCATACAAATGCTGTCAAGCTTTCCATCCCGATTGTAAAATACCCATTAAATGCAACTATAGAAAATCTGATATACAAGTAGTCTCCTTCTCTGTTAGAATCTACAACATAAAGTAAGTCAAGCTAAGGTGATAGAAAATGTCACAGGTAGATAATTAAATTCCAATGGAGCAAGTCTTACCTCACTTTTCAGATGACACACTTACTCCCTTCAATGCAGCTTGTCTCTCATTCTCAGTCCACCTTGTACTTTCTACCCTATCAAGGCGATAAGGGTTATAAAGATTGATAGGTGCTTCAGGAATGTAGGAGATATCAATCCTCACAACGAGGAAAGTAGAAAAAGCCTGGCCAGCACAATTGTCGTAGTTCTTCTGGCAGACTGAGATGGTAGCAGAGAGAGGTGCTGAAATGGAGAGTGAAATGAAGGTATGCATATGGATGGAGTTGTGATAGTCATGGGCTGTCAAGACTCTCAAGACCTAGGAGGTAATTCAAAAGAGTAGCTATCACCATGTCCCATCGTACATTGAAACCAGATACTATGACAAGAATATAGATTGATCCACCTGCTGCAAGGCGAGCACATTTCTTGCCATAGCATACCCACTCCCCAAATGTCCTCTTTGAGGGAGTATCATCGTCATTGGAAGGCTCGACAGAGACATTCCAGACCTCTTTGACAGTCATATTCCTCTCAGAACCATGTCTATGTGAAATCAGTGGAAGCCAAGAAGTGAACTGTGTGACCTCAAATACGAATTGAATATGCGAAAGGATCATCAGAAAGCGTAGTCCAACAACATCATTTGAATCCAGCCATTTGCAATCCTTGATAATACTAGCAAGGTCATACTTGGTGGTATCAAGGTGTTGTAAGGTTTGCTGGATGAACTGCAACCATGAAGTAGGGAAGTGCAATGTTGATTCATGGCTTGCTCCTGACAGGATGGCTAGTAGCACCTCTAATGAGTGGGAATGACCAGCAACCTCAGATCCCTCAGAAGGCTCCTCTATCCTCCGAGTGGGCTGTGCTTGTCGCTGTATACTGTTTCTACCAACATCAAGATGGAGCTCACCTTGGGTCCACAACTGTTGAGTTGGATTTCTCAATACATATCTCTTCTGGTTTCCATATCTGGCAGTTTCCCTTTATATCCATGGCCATTTATGTATATCAACTGTGTACCCTGTCCTTCGATTTCCTTAGCTAGTTCTGCACAATTCAATGTTATATCTAGACTCCACTTGGTGTGAAGCCTCTAACTAACAGTCAAGGACCTCTAACATTGTCACACTAGGTTCTTTTCCTGATGGATGTTGTTGCCTAGAGCTGAGTATCTCGCTTGCTAGTTGAAGGTGTGGGTGAATCATTGTTGCCTAAGAAAACCAAGCTGTACTCCATCTACTGATTGTAACACTCTCACACAACATCACTCATGTGAGTTACCTATACCTATGACAGACCCTACACACATCACCAACATGGTAAAGTCACACAAGTCACACCATCAAAAATGATTTACAGTGGCTCACAGCCCATGCAAAAAGTTATTGTCAACCCCCCAATGAATGTAAGCAGAGCATATTAGTTATCAAAGTTATTACATATGTAATAAATGCCATTAGTTTACATTCAATGGTCTCCAGCCCCTAGCTCATCCTCAAAGTCACATAGCATTGATATCTATTTGCTATTATTATTTGGTATGTACATTCACTAGTAACTGTGCTCTTCCTGTTGTGTTACCATTTTGTTGTATTTCATATATCTTTCCATCTGCTTTTAGATGACTATCTCGTCCTTTGTATGTGCTGCTCCTGTGAATTTGAATTTGAAAGCTTATCAATCCCCAGTGCTGCATATGAGATCAGGGGTGATTTTGCAAATGGATCATCCATCAATGTACACAGTCAATACAAACAAAAGTAGATATGTTGATGCCAAGACAACAGAGTTGGAACTACAAAAACGAGTGTATTGATACAATCATTGATCACAACTCAGCCTCTACTCTAATCAGAGTCAACACTCTTTGTCATTCTGAGCACGACACTTGGAAGGTGGACAATCACTACAGGACCATAGGGACTTGCATTCAGGCTCTTCTTCCCTTTCCTCTTTCCCTGTCCTCTCATCTGGGTCCCTCTCCTCCTGGCTAGAAGTAATATAGTGGGATTTGGAGAGTGTGCACTGTCATTTTCTAAAGGAAGCTATATATCAGGTTTGGTAGCACTCAAATGCACATTGAAATTTAACTTCAACAAGTGATAAATGGGGATTGATGGGAACTCCAATGTGAAGGCCAAATGACATGGCCAAATGGTGTTACCATAAGAGGAAAGAGTTGCTTTATATAGAAGATGGCCATGAGAAAATACAAGTCTTACAATATTAAATAAAAACTTGTGATAACTCAAAATTTGGGTTCAAAATTTGGGAATATAGAATGGAAGAACAGGAAGTGAATACCAAAATTCCAACAGTCCTTACAAGAAACATTACTCATCAATAGAATGAGGACAAAGTCAGACACTTTTGTCAACACTGAAAAGCAATCTTTACAAAGTTTTTGGTAAAGTTGTCAGCAAACTATTAAAGGGTAGGAACATAGAATAGCTCTACTTGATTGAATTCAACAGCCCCCTGAATATAGTGTTCAGGGATACAAACATGCTTTGTCTGTTCTTCTTGAGCTGGGTTCACAGCAAAAGAATTTGTGCTCTGATTATCAATACACAGTGGAATAGTTGTTAGAGAGAAAGAGATCTCCTTGAAGAGGTTGTGAATCCATATGAAGTTGCTTGCAACATTCAGTCATACCATAGTATTCTATTTCATTGGACAAGAGTTGAACCCTCTTCTATCACTTGGAAAGCCATAAAACAACTCTATTCACAAAGAACACAGAACCAGTAGTAGATCAAGAAGTCTTGGTGTCTCCAGCCCAATCAGTATCAGAGTAGGCCAAGAAACCATTGTTGGAGCCATTGTTGGAGCCATTCACGATACATTCAAACACAACTTCTGAGTAGACAAGAGATAGTTTATAGAGTGCCTTTCGTAAATGTTCTGTAAAGGGGTTTGCAAAGAACTGCAACATCTTGATTACTAAATAGACTAGGTCTGGTCATATTCCACGCATGATATATATACCAGTGATCCAATAACCAACTAATAATGACTTTGAAGGTTCATATCTGGCTGGCCTGTGTTAGGCCATCAGTTGTTGCCAGAGAGATGAGGAGTAGAAACTGATTTATAGTTACCCTGACCAAAATACTCAACTACTTTAACAGTGCAGGAAGCTCCCAATCTTCTAAAGTGATCAGTACTCCTAGTAGACAGTTGGTCTCAAACCTGGTTATTGGTAAGAAGGTCTTTTTGTATTCAATACCAAAGACTTGAGTGAAGTCTTTTGTGACAAAGTGAAGATATCACATTTAAGTACATAAACCCATCTCCCTTTAATAAGTTCATGACCTTTAAATTTAATTTTCACATTTCATCTTAGACTCATAAGGCATGATTCACTATATTGCTTGCTATAGACAACATTCCAGACATGGTATACAAGACAATTAGTGACTCACCATCATGTTTGTTGATATCAAAGATCTCATCAGGCAACATGTCATGAGAGACAATCTGGGGGCCAATTCACCACATTCCTCTGGTCCAGCCCCCCTCTATGCATGACTGCATTCACATCAGCAAATTGCACTTCAATCATCCTCTGTTGTGAAGTTGGTAGACCCTCGGGGAGACTGGACTGTGCTTGAAGTCAAGCTTGTTGACTTCAATACATTTCTTCACAATACAACTCTCCCTACCAAATTTGATCTCTCTCTGCCACCAGGATCACTCAATGACAATGACTCTTACATCAAAGAAACCTACAATCATGTTTGGGCATGCTATGACTGTAATAATTCTTCACACCACCTTGTATTGATAGCAGTGATTGCTTCCACAGTCTTCTTCCTAATATTTTCACTCCAAAAAACATCAATGTTGAGAAAAAGACTTCCAACTACTGCATCAGAGATATTGCTTGGGCCACACAGCCTAAAGGTGGTGCTATACAGGGTTATATTTTCATCCAGATGGGCACCTACTTCATCATCACTATGTATAACAAATCCTCTCCTGTGTTGATGAGGGTTGATAAAGGGGTCTGGTTCAGCAAACACAGTGAGTGATAATGTAATGTTCTATAAGGGTCAATATGGACTGACTTGACTCCACTCCAGCCAGCAAAGGTATCACCATATTGCTATTGTGTTGCCTTGGGTTAGTACAGATTGTGAAAGCAAAAGTGATTGCCTCCACAAAATGGAACATTGATATCTAACCTTTATCAGAGGCCAAAATCAATAGATTACACACAGAAATGACAAATCTCTTTGCTAGAGGAGGCAAATATGGAGGTTATGATGTGGTTCATCTGCTCATGGGTTTCAAGGCTGTGGTGAAGATGGTTGGGAGTGTTGTGATATGGAGACCAACAGCCAACTGGTCTGAACCGACTGATGGCACTCTGAGTGGTAACCAACCCAACCACAAGAAAGATAGAACGATAGTGTAGACTCTGGATACCAGTAGTCTTTAGGGACAAGAGAACAAACAGGGAACAGATAGTCTTCTCAAGGTTCACTAGGAAGCTTTGGTAAGAATCACGATTCTTGATAGGACTGGGGTACTCTACTGTTACATGGAAGCCTTATATACATACAGCTACCACTATTAGTAATCCAGTCCAGGGCGTAGGGTATCATAGGAAAGTGATGTCATAGATAACAAGAATAGAACTAACCAATAGCATAAAGGGTGATGACCTAGACTTGGAGGAACAAGAGGACAACATGTAGGCCAGGAGGAGAGTACTTGAGGCGTGACATCATAGATAGGGTAAAGGATTACCTGGGTCTAGATCATATCACATGATGGATGGGGCCTAGACTGCTGACTAAGCAAGTCATATGATCTGCTAAAGGTAATCAATTAGTGCAAGCGCAAGTGAGACAAGTCTTGTGTTGCGTAGAATGCAAAAAGTGAAAGAATGTTATGTGTGATTCATAATAGGGAGTGGATTTATTCTTGCTCAAACAAATCCTTCCACTCCTCAAGTTGTCACTTCCAGCTCCAAACATAAGGACAGAGTCTGAGATTCTAGTTTGGACGTCAAGATTGTAGAGGTAAATACTGTGTCAAGGAAGGTGTCCAGACAGCATTGATCATCTGTTTATTGGGTTTATTTGGAATTGTATGACTATTACCATTTATACTGTCTGTGATTACTTATCCATTGATAATTGCAGGTCTCTGCAAATATACTGTATCTTGGATTGTGTGTACCAGCATGTTGAGTGCGTAATACAAGTTTTGTGCAAACCATGCACATTCTGGGAAATAGCCTGCTCAACGTACTAATTACCCCAACACTTGCTCTGAAATGACTGGAATCAGCTTCTTGTGTAGTCTTGAGATTGCATGTTGGAAACTCACCTCCTTCTGGAATCAAAGTACACATTTCCAAGATGACACTCTGGATTGTATCCCAAAAATCACTTGGGTTTGAACTCTGACAGTTCTATTTTGTTTGTTTCATTTGTTATGGAGTATTGCTTTAGAAAAGAATTGTGACTAAAGGCATGTGTTTGTGGATACAGTATCTTACCCACCACCATTGACAAAAATGTAGGAATCTGTGGGCATAAGATATTCATCATACTAGTCAGTCACAGATTAAGTGTGAAAACATCTTGTTACAGATTTTCATTCTCCCTCCTATGTTGCAGACCTTTATACTGCCTTTATCTGCTTAGCTGACATTGTTCCCCTCAATCTCCCAGGCCCCCTTCTCAGGTATGGACCATACAGGGTTCCCTTTGCTCTATTGTGCTTTAATGGATGAGTTTATCCCACTGATTGATCCACACTTCCTCATATATAATTGGAACACCATGTTCCAACTATGGTAACCCTTATCTTCTTCAATCAATGTGCTTCATCCTTTTACCATGTATATCTAGCAGGACTTCTGTCCCTATCTTCTGACTTCACATGAGATCTCAATCCCTTTTTTGCCTTTCTGCTTTCCTAAGATAGACATTGTCTCTCCTTGTTGCTCTCCTCCATGGCCAGTTTCCCCCTTCATATACACTGCCCCTCAGACAGTATAAATACTCAGTGCATGTACAATAGTTCCCTAGCTAGTTCTACACAATACCAAGCTTACATCATCACTCCCCAGCCCTGAACACTTGAGATCATTGAACCTAAGGGTAGGACCCCTGGCACCCTTTGAACCTCTTATCCTAGCCTCCATTAGACAAACCTCCTAGGTTCAATCATTAGTACACTTAGTGTAATACATCTTGGATGAAATGAACCAACTTAATAATTGAACTTTGAACCTGGCATATGCCAATATAGCAGCTTTGTAGACAACATTTCTATGTAGCGGGGTAGTTGGCAAACATTGGTACAATAGAATCAAGTTCTTGTTATGCCTTCTTCAACAATTCAGGTGTAGTTGTTTCTACATGCATGTGGAAGACAATAAAGACTTAGGAAGTCAAACATTCCAAACCTTGTGGAACTTTGAATGATTAGTATTATGCGAGAGTGTACAATCACTAGATGTGAGAGTGGATTGATGTTGGGTGGTGATGACTCATCCACACCTTTGACTAGCAAGAGAGAAGCTTTGGCTTAGAGTAGCAATGTCTGTTAGGAAAAGGGCTCTATCTGACGATACTGAGGGTCTTCAACCGTTAGGGAGAAGTCTCACACTGAGTGGAGTCTAGGAAGTACACTGAATTGCACAGAACTAGCTAAGGAATAGAAGTACAAGGACATGGATTTATATACATAAAAATCCTGGGTATAAGGGGAAACTACTAGATCTGAGATACATTTAGAAAGAGAATAGGTATCCATGTGAAAGTGGAAAGAAGGATATCCAAATGGAATGATCTGAAATATGAAATGCAAAGAGGTGTATACAAAAGAGGAAGCATGCATAGATGGGAAGATTGAGATCCATGAAGTGGAATAGAAGGAATCCATGGTACTTATAAGGGGAAGCAGGGAGCCGCTTCCAACTAGAGCCATTGGTGGGGATTACTCTTGAACCAACCTCCCATCATGGGAAGGGAAATTGAATGGTTGATATCCAGTCAGACAAAGTAACTGTGTAGGACAGGGAAACCACAAGATCCCACCTCTGTGAGAAAGGTGGCCATGATGAACTGTACCAAGTCTGTTCACACCACCAAGAAGACCTTCCTCTTCAGTAACATGAGTAGAGAAAGTATCATAACCAAGGCTGGTAAATCAAAGACACGACCTCTTGCCAAAGCATTCTGCTTGCGTGCTGAATAGGGCCTAGCCATTGATGGCAACGACCCCCACCTCCCCTTCTTTATCATGGCCCTCAATTTGTGTTCTCTGATATCTCCCCACTGACCCCTCGACTTGGTCAACCCTTGAGGACATAATCAACCCTGCTGCACCCCAGTTGCCAAGAAGTGACCAGATTCCCCCTGGATCTCAGCAGTGGTCTGAGCTCACCAGATTGGATATCTGGAATAGGAATGAAGAAAGAGCATGATTCAACAGGATCACAAAGTAGACTGAGATTCCTGTATCTGCCCCAGTCCTCCCATAGAGGAAACCCAATTGCACCACCACACTACCTGTTGCTAATGGGCAAGGGAACCTTGAGAAGTTCCTCCGACCCATCCCATATGGAAAAAGCACCCCTCTGCCGGATCTCAACTCTGAATTTGACAACAATCAGGAATTCCTAACTCTCAACCAACTCACCATTGAGGAACCCACCACTGAGTCCTCATGGTGCAAACCCTCACACCAACCCTGCTAACAAGTGACACAACTTACAGATCTAGCAGCAAAATATGAACAAGGCCTACATGGCCCAACAACACTTCCTCTGAAACCTGAACTGAGCCAAATTCAACATCATGGCAATCCAGAAACCAGCTATTAACCTAGTAAACCTTACCACCTTGTCCCCCAAATGGAACATCATACACCCCTCAACACACAATGTCATCAATGCCCCCTGCACCCGGTCCATCATCCTTGTGAACAAATCCATATTCAAGGAGCACTGGGATGAAATCCCCATTAACTCCTCAAATGTCGCTGTAATTGACCTGTGATATAGCTTTGGCAAGTTCTGAATCTACAATGTATACAATGACTGCACACACTCTGAAATGTTGGACCTCTGCTACCCCAAAACACAACTTCAGAGCAGTTGACTGGGAAAAGTTTGCGAAATCCTTTGACTGTCACCTTTAAGGTCTTGCCCAGGACTTATCCATTGCTACTATCAAGGAAGCACAAACACGTCTCAACACACTCTGCTCTGCTGTACAGCTCACAATCAAGGAGCATGTCCCACTCATCAAGCTGTTGCCATATGCCAAATGGTGATGGTCTCTGGAACTGGACACCACAAACAAGCAACTCAAATGCCTCTCATACCGTGCCAAGGTGCGCCACCAAGTTAGTGGTGACCCAATCCAATCAACCACAAGCTCTGGTTCAAGCAACACATTGCCTACACAATCTCCAACGGCATGATGTATATACTAGCTAGCAAAAGAATGACAAAGACAACAAAAGGAATAAAAGAACAAATGGTAAAAAAGTTATATGAAGGAGTGGTAATACCAAAGATAATATATGGGGTGGATGTGTAGGGATCACACATGCTAGAGAAGGGAAGAGGGAAGAAGGACAGTGGGTGTGGAGTGAGGGGTTCCATGAAGAAGATGGAATCCATCCAGTATATGGCTGCACTAAACATTCTTGGAGGAATGTGGTCCACTGCCTTAGACACTCATTTTGCCCATGCCAACCTGATGCCTATTCCATTGCTCATTTGCAGAATCTGTGGCAATGCAGCCCTCCACAAAGCCATGCTCCTGCTAGGACATTCACTTTTTGACCATGTCAAGACCACTTTCCGGCACTACAAATGCCACAAGTCACCACTGCATTGACTCACCAATGCCTTCAACCTCAACCAACATGACTTTGAGGTCATTGAACCTGTCTGTCACAGCACCAAATGGACCCCACCAGGCACTGTACTGATTGTCAAGGACAAAAAAGCATTGCTATAGGATGTCAAGGCTGAGACAGAGCATGATGTTTGCTTGTACTCAGATGGGTCAGGCTTCGAGGGTAGGATAGGAGGGCTGGCAGTTTTGTGGAATAGAGGAAGGAAGATAAGTGAGATGGAGTATGAATTGGGCATGGAGGCAGATCACATGGTTTATGAGGGCAAGATAGTGGGGATGATATTGGCCCAATAGAGCTGTTACGGAGGTACCAAGGCACAGTCAATTCGGTCTCCTTTAGCCTGGACAACAAGGCAGCAATCCTCACCACTGGAGCATTCAAGTCGGGACCTGATCACTACCTAATGGGCACATTCCACACCATCCTGAAGGATGTCCTGAGCACCCGCAACATCCAAACCCTACAAATATGATGGACACCAGGATATTCTGACTTTCCAGGCAACAAAAAAGCGGACAATGTAGCCAAACGTGCTGCACAAGGAGATAGCAGTGAGGCCCCAAACCCTCCCCCTCCTCTTAGGACCACTCATTGCTGTGCCCATGTACTTCCACGTAGCAAAGCAGCTGCAAAACAAATGATTCAAAAAGGACTAAAAACCACGTATTGCTCTCTTTTTGAGACATCCCCATGAGCTTGCCTACTCCTCACAATCGACAACTCCATGCCTTCCGACCACTTCCTAAAGCTCACTGGACAATTGCCACTCCGCTAGGCAGTCATTCTATTTCAGCTTTGAACCAACCACACACTCCTAAATCATCACCTATATAGAATCACAAAGGTCGACAACTCCTCATGCCTGCACTGTCCAGAACACAATGAGACCATATCTCATGTCCTACTACACTGCCCACAATACTCACCACCACGGGACCTTTTGTGCCATGTCACGAGAGGCAAATCAAGACAACTTGTATACCTCCTTGGAGACCCCAAGGGCATTAAGCACACCCTATAGTTTCTACATGATATTGGCTGCTTCTCAGCCACATTTGGTGATCTCGCCCCACCGTAAACTGACAATTGACCAGATTTAAGCTCCACAAAACTGCTTCTGACCTCTGCTGCCTCATGTAGGCTCTGCTCGCACTGTTGAGCTGCTATTACACGTTTCATCACTATGTCAAAGCAAAAACCTGTCTTAACTCTAGCTACACACACATGTACTGTCTGACATAGGCACTGCCTACTGGACAGTAAACAATGAATTAAGAAAACAAAAAAAATAGTATACTAACTCAAATAAAGTGATTTCTAATAGCATTGGTGATATAGAAAACATTGGTAATAAATGGATCATGGAGCTTGTTAGAGTTCTGGAACTCTGGAACCTCTTTGTCACCACTCCAAATTGGAATTTCCTTAGGACTAGTATCTGAGGCATCGTAATACCGAGAAATCCTGAAATCAATAAAATAAGATTTTGGGGGTTGTTGAGTACATGTGAAGTGCTTTGCATTGCCATTGTAATCCTTGTTTAAATTTATGGCTCCAAGATAAAATGACTTAGGGTAGAGTTGAGCAAGCATTATGTTTCTACTCATAGAATCTCTGTGGAAATATCAGTGGAAGAACAACACAGTAGTCATGCTTGGGATACCAATGGGCAACATGATGCTTATGCATGAACTGAAGTCCCTAAGAGATTTGATAAAATATAATTATCATTCATGACCAGACTCATGGTAATCTCAAAGAGCTGACGGAAGCACTTGACCACTTTACTAACAGTATCAAAACTAGGATTGCTATAAGGTCAGAGTAGGGGCATAACCATGATCACTGAGTCATCTTCAGTGTCCAGTGTGAAAACCTCATAGATTGGAACACAATGGTTCTGAGGGTATGATGGGAGAGCTTGCAAGGAAAAGTACAAGACAATACCCATTTCATATGGATGGTACCCTTGTTCTATATGCTTCAAGGCAACTACTTTCCCATCCAGCATTTGAGTCGCATCAATAACTGGGCCAAACTTGGATGAAGTGTCATCAGCTACCAATGATGTGGAAAATTAAGTTGCACACTTCTAGCCTCACTATCCTCAACATCTTTACAGTTCCTTTTCAACATTTTCCAAGAGGGGACCCAGTGGGGAGAGTAGTGTGGATGAAGCAAATATTCATGTGTGTTAAGTTGCTCATAATGATATCACCACCAAATCTCCCTGGGATCCAACTCTTTTGAGGGGATGTGGTCTAACATTTCTCATATGTCAAGCATTTCCTGGGGCCCCTGGGTGCTCACCTCAACTGGCCATGACATTGCTTGTACTGTGAACGAACAGTATTCATCAGAAATTACAAAATACTACTTGTTACACAAAACAAAACAACCACAAAGATGCACCCACAGTCATCCACATTGCTGTCACAAGAGCTGGGTTATATATGTACATAACTGAGATACATATGACAGACTTGGAAATTCCACACAGCCTCAGAATTGTCCAACATAGATTTGGAACCTCATGGTAGTTTTCTCTATGATTATGCAAATCAAAAATACATTGGGTCCAAATTAATTCCCACACTCAATGATGGCAAGTTTGATAACTGTTTATCATATTTCCTGTAGTCCCAGTTCCCTGGCAATCTCTGTAGAAACTAGCCCCCACCACCTCAATGAATGGATCCCACAAAGGATCCCACCACAGCAATTTTCCCTTTTGGTCCTGACTGTGCTGATGAATTTTGCCAAACTGATCTTCCTGTCACATACTATACAGCAACAGATGATTTCACCAAGGGCTGTGTTTTGATCCAAGCCACTCTTGTTGAGGATAGAACTAGATAAAAAACTCACCACTTGCAACCAACTCAAACAGTTACTGCTTTGACTCAGAGGAAAGCACAATGAAAAGGTTTGAAAATTTTGGGAGGATTCAGTAACTGCGTATCGTGAGACCAAAGTTAGGTTACTTACAATCACTGATATGCAAGATCTACTGAACCTTTTCTTGTCAGCAAACATCCAGAAGGATCAAGAGACCACAGACAAGCTTCTGGATGGTGCCAAGTAAAGTGTTGTAAAAATTAGAGTGTAACTGGGAAAGTAGTTACTGAATAACAGTTTTGATCATGTTCATTCACTAGGTGCACCACCTTGAGGCATAGACCTTGCTATTGCAGTTGGGTTGCCTTCTAGAGGAATGAATGAGGAGATCAGCAAAGTGATCCATGATGTGCAAAGGACTATGACTGAACAAGGTCCATTCATAGATGATCCTATCATCCTACAATTGTGAGATGGTAAGAAGGTCAAGTGGTCAGCTCCACCCTGTAATGACTGATAGGATCCAAACAGGAGAACAAGCTATGTCTCTTATAGCCACCCAGGATGAAAATAACTCCAGATCATGTATAACAATGTGTCTGAGGATCCCACTGAGAACGATGAATCCATTGTTGCCATCAGGAAGTGGCCAATTGTTGTGGGGTAAGAGGAAGTTTACACAATGTAAATCAGTCTGATATTATCCAATTTAACAGCCTAGTCAAAACTGGAAATGAGAAGTTCTCCTAAATACAGTACTAACTGTACTATTCAGTATTGTTTGCATATAAGAGTTTGTTTGATGATCAATGTCTCCGGTTTCTTCAATTATTTCAAGTCGAACCACAGAAAGGAATGTGTGTGCATTTGAAATGAAGTCATCTTGCCTGCCCAAGATCTTGACCTTCCTCCTGTCTCAGCAGTTTATCATGAGGAGAGACTGTTGGCAATGGCTAGTCTTGACAGAGATGTAATTTGCCTGTAACCATTTGATCATCTCCCACATGTGAGTCTCAAAGATCTTGTTCTGATGCCCTCATGGTTGGCTGGTGCCTTGACTGGAGGGCCTTTGTCATTTTGTACTAACTTGCCATCAATGAAGTGCAGTGATGGAACCAAAAGAACATGTAAATCTTGTTTTGATGGTAGTGTCTGAGTGCTCCATGTCCATGTTGTTGAACTTGGCTCACACAACGCCTTGAATGGCATAAGCTTGCCAATGAATGCTCAAGCAAGCTACTCATTCAATGGATTTATCCAACTGGTTATCTGGGGGGTTTCATTTAGTTTAATACATCCATCTATCATTGTTGGTTTTCATGCACATTTACCTTAATGATGGCCTCTAAAATTTGTGCCAAGCAGTTGATGGCTCAAATATAAATGATTATAAAGTAGGTAAAATTCAGAACAAATTGTGGCATGTACCCCTAAATAGGGTTATTTGGTTGCAACTGATTTTGGACTGATTGGTCAATTGATTTTTATCTCAGACAATTGTAACTGCACCACAACCATAGTCCAGTCTGGTTGCCTGTCTCTTTGAATAGTTGCAACTGGACTTTAAATCCACAGCTTCAGCTAGTGAGCCTCCATGGGACAACATCCCCATTGCTCCTACAGATAGAGTTTACTGATGTCTATCATGAGTTGATATTTGTTGACCACTCAAATTTTCTGATGAAATTTTCTGAGTATTTCCATATTTTTCTCCACACACAGGCTGATACTTGGGCTCTTTCAAGGATTGTTGATATTGGCACACAGTTTCTTTGAGGATTCCATTGATTTGAGCTCTGTATTACCAGATCTTACATTTCCTCACTTGACTAACCAATATGGCATCTCAACTACTTCACCACCATGTTGCACATTCAATTTGAGGAATGGATGAACAGCCAAAGGGAATTAATCACTTCATGAGAAAGCATCTTTCAAGCATTCAGGCAAATTCCTTACATTTCATATGAAAGTGTACAATAAAATATATCTGATGACTCATGCCATATTAATACCCTCAGAACATTTCATGCATTTCCAAACTATTCATTATGACTGTAGAATTCCTATACAAAACAGTCAAGGCATTTGATTGGGTGACATCCTCTCTTTTCCCCTTTTTGGCTTAGCAATTATTTAATAGACCACCTCACAGTAGCCTCCCTGGGTGAATCCAAAGTAATTGTAAACTTATATGCAGACAACACCACAGTGTACCTATCTGAATCAGACAAATACTCCACATCAGAAAAAAAAACAGAACTTTGTCTAATTTGTACAAAACAACAGTTAGCAATATATTAGTAATTACAACCAAACAACAAATCCCTAGAACACACTCTTCTTTGAATGCTGTACACCTCAACAGTGAGACATCTGGAACCTAGCCCAAAAACTGTGGCCTGACAGTTATCTAGTTCCCCAACTCACTTGGCCATGTCCCAGGCTGTGGAACTTGACTTGAATGAATTCTCACCTCTAAAACAGCACATCTCAACTTGGACCTAAGGTATGAACAAGCCACTATTGGTGGCACCTGGCAGCCCCTCCCACATAGACTATTCTAGCTCCATAAAATAAACATACACCTAAACATTGTCCAACAAGTATTCAAATAATATTAGTGTAATCAGCTAAGTCAGTAGTCATTCTCTAGAATACAGTATGATTTGTTTATGTTACAACATGATTACATTCTGAACTGAGAAATAGATTTAATTTATCAACTACATATATTTACAAGATACATACTACATTTCCAACTACATCCACATTTGTACAATAAAACATTAGCTATATAATACTCAATAGACCTGGGTTAAAGTATAATGTATTAGTCAAGAAAGAAAGAGATTAGAAGATGTGACTCACCAAAGTCTTATGATGAAATATAATAACAAGAATACAGATCTAGGATAAGAAGTATTAGGTAAGGCAGGAAGCAACTCACCAAAGTGCTCATAGAGTGTATATGAGTAAAGTTTTAACTGTTCCATGATCCACTCTGTGGATCTCGATCTTATCCATTTATGTATGTTTCCTCTTTCGTACGCAGCTCTCTGCTTTCCTCTTTTGGATGACTCCTTTTGGAATATCCTATATTCATACTATGGCCTTCCGTATGGACACCCACTGCTCCTTCTGGATGCTTTCCATATCCAGCCTATTTCTTTTATATCCACGCCTCTTTATGTATAAAGGCATCTCCTCACCTTCTATGTTCTTTAGCTAGCTAGTTCTGCCCAATTCAGCGTACTTCTAAGATTCCACTCAGTGTAAGACTTCTCCCTAATGGTCAAAGACCCTCAGTACTGTTGGATAGAGCCCTCTTCCTAACAGACATTGCTGCTCTAAGCCAAATCTCTCTTGCTAGCCTAAGGTGTGGGTGAGTCATCGCCAGCTGACGGCTAAGCCGTATCTCGAGGTCTAGTGATTGTACACTCTCACATAACATTTACTTCAGAATCTCAATCGCCACCAGGCTCACTGGCTCCTTGACTTTGCTGACTTCGACTTGGCATTCTCTCAGGTACCGGGAAAACTCCTCTCAGGTCCAAATGGCCTTTCCTGCTGTCCTGACCACGTCTTTGATGAGACAGACAACCACGATATCACCCTCCTCCCTGATGACCTTTTTAATGTCCGCCTCATTGATATGATGATCGCAGATAAAGTCAAATGATCCTCTGCTGCAGACCCCCTGGTGCTTCAACACCTCACCACCACAGAAAACAACCTCCTGGCATGATATCGCAATCGCTTCTTGGACTGGGCTTATGACGCTGGTATCCTCACTTTCCAAGGACGTGTCTATGTCCCCCCCGACGAGGATCTCCACTGCACTATTGTGGCTCGTTGTCACAACTCAGTCTCCTCCAGCCACCCTGGGTACTTAAAAACCCGTCAGTTTGTCACCGCGGAGTTCTGGTGGCCTGGCCTCGCTCACTTCATCCGAAAGTATGTCGAAGGCTGTGCTCCTTGCCAACAAATGAAGGCAAACACACACCCCACCGTCCCACCGTTGTCGCCCATCCCCTCATCTTGCACGTGCCCCTTCCAACAGGTCTCTGTCGACCTGATTACCGACCTCCCCCTATCTGGGGGCTATGATTCACTCATGGTTGTGGTCAACCACAGCCTTACAAAGGGGGTAATTCTTTGTCCTACGTTGAAAACAGCCAATGCCGTGGGTATTGCCAACCTTTTCTTCCACAAGGTTTACACATGCTTTGGTCTCTATGACAAGATCATCTTGGATCGTGGACCACAATTCGCCTCTTCATTCGCCAAGGAGCTCGCATGTCTCATAGGCTACGAACTCACACACTCCACCGCTTATCATCCCCAATCAGATGGTGAAACAGAACATGTCAATCAAGAGATTGAAACCTACCTTCGGATCTTCTGCCATGACAACCCTGCGTCCTGGTGCGACTTCTTGCCTATGGCAGAATTTGCACACAACCACCGTCCCCACTCTGTCACTAGACAATCTCCATTCTTCCTCATGATGGGCTTTGAACCCTGTGCCCTACCCTCAATCAATCAATCATCGCCTCTACGAATCTCCCTGCTGTCAAGGAACGCCTCAAGGCCTTATCTGTAGCACGCGATGAAGCCCTTGCTGCTCACACCCTAGCCCAACAAGTGATGAAGTCCTGCTCGTCTCATGGCTTCAAACCCTTCACTAAAGGAGAAAAAGTCTGGCTTGAGGCTCGTAACCTCAAACGCACCCTCACCTCGCCCAAGTTCACTCCCAAACCAGAAGGACCCTTTATTATCAAAGATGTCCTATCCCCACTCACTTATCGCCTCCACCTCCCCTCCACCTGGCAGATCCACCCAGTCTTCCATGCTTTGCTCTTATCACCTTATCGCGAAAATGACGTTCATGGGAAGAACTTCCCAAAACCGCCACCGGATCTTGTCGGCAGAGAAGAAGAATACGAAATTGAAAAGATCCTACGCCACTGCAGACCTCCTAATCACTGCTCCTTCCTGATCCGATGGAAGGGATATACTGCGGAAGAAGACTCTTGGGAACCCGAATCCAATTTGGGAAATGCTTCCAACATTGTCCTGGCCTATAAAAAGGTCCACCACAAACATTTCTTCCCCCAGTCGCATCCAAACCAAATTTGTCATGTCTTTGACCTCTTCACCCACCTTGTTCAGTCACCTCTCTGACACACCACACCTCTCCATCTCTGAGTCCACGGATTCCCCCACTCCCATGTCCCCAGTTGTCACTTGCCTCCTAGATCGACTCATGATGTCAGTCTCCGCCTCCACCAAATCCTTTCTCACACCATCACCCCCACGCCTCCCTTCCCCCATTCAAGCCAAAGCGGGTTGGAATTCCAACAGCGCTGAGTTTATTTGGGGATCTCACTCCATTACTGATTCAATTCCCTGCTCCACTTCACCCATAGATAGTGTAGATGTTCCCCACGCTGCGCACCGCCAGCGTGTCGTCCCCCTTACTACCATCGTCACCTCCCAAATCCACCGCTGTGTCACCGACTCTCACATGGCTACCACCATCACCCACTACTTAGACTTGGACTCCCCACTCCATGCCCTCTATCAGGCGTACTTGCAGAATGAACACCTAGAGTGGATGGTACAAGATCTAAACTCCCGCCATTCATCAAACCGGTCCTATCGCCATTCCTCCGTCCTTTCCGTCATACAAAGAAACACCCGCGTGGCCCTTCATCAAGCTCTGTACCAGTTAGATATGGATGACTTCCTGGTCGACCTAGACCACTACCTCCAAGAACAACGCGAGCAACAGCAACACCTTTTAGTGCCCATTCCCCTCGCATTCCCTGCCTCCTGTGACGAATCTCTGCCGTATGCTCCCCCAGCTCACACCCCATCCGCCTCTTCCTCGCCCATTGGCACTGAAGAAGGGGAGTTCTACGAACACACAGAAGCCTACTGGTTGGGTAACGGCAACCCTCTCCTCCCATCCCATCCTTGCTTCTACGAGGCTTGCTTCTCTTGCCGCCGCCTTGGTCACCGTCGTCCCAAGTGCCCCTTCTACCGGTGCCCCATCTGTCTCAAGTGGGTCCCTGGTCACTTCCAAGGCACATGCCCCTTAAACCACTGCTTGCACACCCCCTCACCTTCTACATCCAACTCCTCAGGACGATCTCGGAGGACTACATCCACCCAGCAGTCCTTTTGGCCCCCAGGCCTCCCCATTCCCGTCCCTGTGCCCCACTGCCTTCACCGTGCTCGTGCAGCCTCTTCCCCCTTTCAGGTTCCCTCCCCTTTCAGGGCACCCTCCCTGGTCACAGATGACCCCATTCACGATGTCGGATACGGAAACATCACCGGTTCCCTGGTTCATCATGGATATGATCTGTGAATTCTCTAAGGTGGCGTTGTGGTCTTCATTGGAAACTCAATGCTAGTAGGGGGGTAATGTTACGTTTCATTTTTCATTTCACTTCATCTTCGTCCTTCATCTCCACTCGGACTACACCTTCGTTGCTGCATAGGCTGTTAGGGTCTCGCTTATGCCATTGCCCTTGACCCACGGTAATTCCAATGTGTTCCACAGACATTCTATCTTACTCATTGTGCTCTTGTCATATGCCATGCCCTTTGCACATTCATCATCGCTTTGTTACGGATTTCCCCATAGATGATTGGCTATCAGCGATGGCAATGGCACGTTTTCTTTTTCTTTTACTCCTTACGATACTCCTTTACGCAACGGCTTTCCCATCTTAGACTCTTACTTTACATGGCCCAATGTGGACCACTCAATACCTTCTTCGATGACGGGTGGCTGGTTCGAGAGTAATCCCGACCAGTGGCTCTGATCCTAGAAGCGGCTCTCCGCTTCTCCTTACAGGTACCACGGATTCCTTTCCTTCCACTCCACGGGTCTCCACATTCTCTTTACGTATGTTTCCCCTTTCGTACACGGCTCTCTGCTTTCCTCTTTCGGATGACTCCTTTGGGAACATCCTGTATTCGTACTACAGCCTTCCGTACGGACTCCGCTTCTCCTTCTGGATGCTTCCCATATCCAGACATATTCCTTTTATATCCACTTCTCTTTATGTATATAAGGCGCTTCTCGCCTTCCATGTCCCTTAGCTAGTTCTATGCAATTCAGCGTACTTCTAAGACTCCACTCGGTGTGAGACTTCTCCCTAACGGTCAAAGACCCTCAGCATCATGGATCAAGGCCCTCTTCCTAACGGACATCACTGTCTTCGGATTCAGTTCTCTTTCGCTAGCCTAAGGCATGGGGGAGACATCGCCGCCTGACAACTAAGCTGGACCCAGTCTAGTGATTGTATGCTCTCGCGTAACAAAAGAACTAGCTGAAACTTTTGTCCCTGCTACTACCGCAGAGGACCTGATCATCGCCCAACACGAAACGTATCAACCTTGCGACGTTGAACGTAGACGACCAAGACAGTGAACCCAAAGAACCCACCTCCCCACTGTACACCAATCTGTATCAATCCGCATCTCCTGTTCGCACTCCTCAAGCTTCTCATTCTTCTCTCCCGCCACGCCCTCCGTCCCGAGGGTTACCAAGCGCACGAGGAATCGCAGGAAGCTCACGAACTCCCACTCCCTTCCACTCCGACCCTCGAACTCCTGACCCCCTCCCATCCAGTCTATCCGCACCCCCGGTGTCCCCTCCTCCTCCTCAATCCCCCTCCTCCATCACTGTAGACCAAGAAGATGACATGGGCAACAATGAACTCAAAGCTGGTCTCCCAGAGGACTTCAGCGGGAAAGGCAAAGACGCCAACCGATGGTTGCAAGGCATGCTGCATTATTTCAGCATGAATGACAAGAAATATCCTACACACGCCCAGGTTATTACGCTGCTCAACAAGATGAGCAAAGGACGAGGGACGGTATTTTCTGAAGGCTGGTACATGAAACTAAAACTCCTATGACACCGACAAGACTTCCGATGAGCAAATTCTTCTCAACCTCATCAAGTTGTTCAAGGACGCATTCATACTCACCAACCTTCAGGACAGAGCCCACGTGACCCTCCAAGATATACGAATGGAAGGAAGCCCATTTAATGGGAATTTTGATGCGTTCCGCACCGCTTTCCAACTTGAGTCCGCCAGGAGTGGACTCACAGACCAAGGGGTACTCAAGGACCTCCTTAAACGAGCTGTTTCATCTTGTCTCGCCATGATGATGACTGCCATTCCAGATGAACCCACCACCACGGATGCTTGGCTTGCCAAAGCCTCGCAGTTCTACCACACCATCATCAAAACTGAGCAGCTCCACAAAGGACGACACTCATATATTTCCTCCACCACTTCAGTGGTACCCTCTAGGTCTCGAGACTCAGACGCTATGGACGTCGATGCCATCAGACTCTCCCCTGCTGAACGGGCGGAGCACTTTCGGAACAACAAGTGCTTTTGCCATCAGCCCGGGTGTCAGTCGTCCAACCACCAGAAAGGATCGGGAATGCAGGGCAACAATTGCCCTCCGCGCTATACTACTCCCCAGCGCTGCCAACAAATTCGTACCACAGAGAACACGGGAACTCAGGGATCTACAGTAGCGCAACCACTATCAGGGGATCCCTTGGCTGCCTATGTGAAAGGCAGAGGGCTCAACTCCGAGGAGGCCCTACACATGCTAAAGATATGCGTTGAAGAAGGACTTGACGAAAAAGGTCATCAAGTCAACCGCTTTACCTCTGTGGAGGAAAGCGCAGGTTTTTAGACCAAGGGCCTAGGACGGCATCTAGCCCCTCTCACGTTATCTCCCCTGTATTTGTATCCCAAAGAGCCTCTAGAGCAATGCTGATCCCCATTTCACTCTATGCTCGGGAACAGGGAGAAATTGCCGACACCACCGCACTCATAGACTCTGGGGTGACTGGATCTTTCATCGACATGGCCTTCGCAAAGTGCCATCAGATACCTCTCATTCAGCTGGAGAAACCTCTTTCTGCCAGCAACGTGGACGGAACTCGCAACAAGGCCGGCAAGATACGCTTCAAGGTCAAGGTGACCTTATGCTACTGTGAAGTAGAAGACAAACGAGAACTCTTCATCATCAATTGCAGCTCCCAGAACGTCATCCTGGGCATTCCTTGGTTGATCAACATCAACCCCACTATCAACTGGGCTCAAGGACGGGTACCCATTCCCAACAGGGCCACCACACCCCAACACGACTCCCCTATCACGGAAGTACAGCAGTATCTAGTCCGCTACCTCAAATACAACCATCAAGACAGTCTCTGTTGTCTCCTTGATAAAGCCGCTGTGGCCGCTCCCCCAGACGACCCCCATGTTATCAGAAAATTTACTCTTTCTACTGAAATAGCTGCGGCTATCAAGAAAGAGAAACCCAAACTACCCCTGCAATTTGCGGCCTACGCATCTGTCTTCGAAGAACCCTCAGACACCTTCGTACCCCCCTCCCGTGACTTCAATCATGCCATAGATCTCAAGGAGACATTTACCCCACAATACGCCAAGGTGTACCCGCTCAACCCTGCCGAGCGGACAGCTTGCCTCAACTTCATTGAGGAACACCTGAAGAAAGGGACCATCTGCCACTCCAAGTCTCCCCAGGCTGCTCCCTTCTTCTTCGTCAACAAGAAGGACAGCAAGCTTCGTCCCTGCCAGGACTATCGATACCTCAACGAGCGTATGGTCAAGAATGCCTACCCACTCCCCCTCATCTCCGATCTTATGGATCGACTCAAGGGTTCCACCGTCTTCACAAAGATGGACATCTGTTGGGGATTCAACAACATTTGCATCAAGGATGGCAACCAATGGAAGGCCGCCTTCATCACCCCCTTTGGTCTCTTCAAACCCCTCATCATGTTCTTCAGGATGTGCAACAGCCCTCCCACCTTTCAAGCCTTTATGGACCACGTCTTCAGTGATATGATCGCCGAAGGATGGCTGATTATCTATATGGATGATCTTTTGATTCACAGCAATGACCTCGCCCAACATGAGGAACGTACTCGCCGTGTCCTCACTCGCATGCAGGAACACCAGTTGCACTTGAAACACGACAAGTGCTCTTTCAACGTCACCAAGGTCGAGTACCTTGGTATGGTCATCAAAGACAGCCAGGTTCAAATAGACCCGACCAAGCTCTCAGCCATCCGCAACTGGGAAAACCCCAAATCTATTAAAGCGGTCCGATCGTTCATTGGATTTTGCAACTATCGGGATTTGGGTATTCACTTTCTGAATTTCTATTCCATATGCCCAAATCCGAAACCCTGATTTTAGGTTACAGCAAACCGTTCTATAACATTGTATAGGTTTGCGTTTGGCCATGGCCAACTGCCTAATTAGGCAACTCTTTCCTTTTATGGAATGGCCAATTATCTTTTATGGTAATACCCTTGACCTAGTCATCTGGCCACGAGTTGGCAGTCACTCCTCACATTACGTCATAGATAAGAAGCTTACTCAGCTATGCGATACTCACGTATCTTTAGTCATCGTATATGACTCATACCTTATTGCATGACTCATACTTATCTCTTATCTTCTTATCTTGTATCTCTTATCTCTTTATCTTTTCCCTTAAATGGACTCTTATGATAAAGAACCAAATACGTACAAACAAACTGTATAACATGTATAAGGAGAACTTCCCACGACGTTCTCCTTTAACCCAGTCAATCAAGTTCTTTCTTGATCTACTATTCTAGTCTTACTTCAAATCTCTCTAGTGCTAGTGAGTCTCTTCCCTAGCCATAATCCTCTGATACCAGCGACTCTTTGTCGAACTGGTAACCCCTCAGTCTTGTTCATTGTGCTGACCATTTGCATTGTCAGTTGCTGTTGATCGTCTGTGTGTGCTCGCACATTGACTCTCCCCCACAATCAACACTGTTCTCAGCATCTCATGGCTCTCCACCTCATTGTGCATAATTACACACCTCCTGTTGACTTCGCCTTTGCTGTCTCTATGTGCACTTCACTTTGCAATGCTCTTGGCTTGCTTGTTGACAATCTCGCCATCTGGCTTGACCTCAATGTCTCTGCCGTGTGCAGACTCCTAGAGGTTCTCAGGACTTGCCTGGTCAACATGCCAGGTCATTGTCACTGTCCATTGCCTCTGCACCATTCCTGGACAATCTCAACACTCTCTCCCCAACTATCTCAACATCAGTGAAATGGTTAGCTGATAAGACTCCAGAACACCAGTTATCTTCGGCAACACTCAAGATTTGAGTGAGCTGAGCCAAACTTGTGTCAATGGCACTTTTAAAAGATATACAAACAATAAATTCATATAATCGTTTGATATTTCACTTTAAAAAAAAACAGTGCTATGCATGTCATATTTCTCACTGCAAACACAAGATT
The DNA here is from genome assembly GCA_038091155.1 of Harrya chromipes. NCBI lineage: Eukaryota > Fungi > Basidiomycota > Agaricomycetes > Boletales > Boletaceae > Harrya > Harrya chromipes. The sequence goes on from JBBPNX010000133.1 coordinate 33,536, forward strand.
GTACAGCCACAGGAATTTAATCTGATCAAGGACCATTGATTAGGATTGATAAGATTCTTGTTGTACGGCACAGAGGGTACTATTGAAGATGACTGGTATATACTACATACTACATGGGTGGGACTACTGGTAACTAAGAATGGCATGGAACATCTCCTTGTCTGTGAAGGAATTGACGTAGAACTCTCTCATAACTTCTAAAACGTTGTTGCAGTTCACAGTTGGTGGTATACTGCAGCCAAACTTAGGGACCAGTTGGACAACCTGGCAAACATTGTCCAAGTGAACAATGTCTCCCAAGTATTGGCCATCGCTTCAAACCTGATGGTGCAACACAAACATCTCTAAATCTGGTGTGAGAGTGGCCACGTGGATCCCATCTGGCATATCCTCAAAATTAGAAAAACTGAAGAATTAGACATATATGAGAGGTAAACTTGGAGGGTCCAAGTCAACGATAGGCTGCAGGTTTGCCCACACTTGGGCAATGACATAACCTGGATAGCTGTCAGGACACTGATGAAAGAGAACGGCTGTGTGTAGTACATATGCACATCATCCAACTGTGACAGTCAGGCAGGACTCGGGGGGACGACCTGGACCATCTGGGAAGCCACAAACAAGAGAGGGTTCTGAACAGAACAGTTCTGAATGTGAAACTTGCTCCAGGCATGTAGCAAAATAAAAGGAAGAGGACAGTTTAAGGTAGCAAAGTGACAACCATTGCAGGAGATGTACGAGTGGCCCAAGAAATAGTCCCCCAAGGCAGGGCAGAGGTCGTTGATAGCAAGAGTGTGGGGGGCATCATTTATGTGAAGATACAGAAAGCGGGGGTGATAGGTAAGGAGGGTGGCTCTATTGTTGTCAGCAGAGATGTGAGACTGTGGTCTCTCGAATATTGACTTGCTTTTGCTAGTAGGAAGGCCGATGGATACCATCTCCTCACCAAAATCAGGTGTACCATTTAAATTATCCTGGGTCACATCGGATGTATCAGAGTCGCCGACAAAGTGGTCAGATGTTGACTCAGAACGGTCTGAGTAGAGTTGTAGCAGATCCATCTCATTTGTGATTTGATGGGCGAGAGGATCATGAGATGTTTTGAGAGATATAAAGCTGGAAAAACCACAGCTTTTCTTGACAGTCAAGGAAACAACAACATTATTCGTGAAAGTTGTGGTGATTCGAGAGACGATAGGGAGCCTTGATGTGGGTGATATGACATCGCTCGGTGATGTCCGTGCTCCACTGGTATGGAGCACCCATCTCACGGATACTACACTCAACATACAGGGCCAGTTCAAGTTTGGAAATCTGGAAGTGGTTCAGTGGTCCATTCTTCCCTTGATGACCTCCCGCATTGATGATAACTTGTTTATAGTGGTGAAATTCCTGCAGTGCTTTGTGGAGGGAGTGCAGGGTTTCATCGTAGATGCAAATACTATGTGCTAGAAAGATGAATTCCATGATGGTGCACATGGCACAAAGAACAGGGTTGGGTACTGCACCCACGATGACAACAGGCAACAACTTTTCAAGGTCTCTATACTCCTTTCTGGTCAACTGCTTGAGAGTTGAGACAACATTTCGCCAGTGCCTTGTTCCAGTCCATGGCTGAATAGCGGAGAGGCGACGATCAAGTGCTTCTCCACCAATAATGTTAATGGCCCAGCATACACAATGATTGAAATAAAACTTATGCCATTAGTGGAGGGCATCTGGCGTGAGAAAGACTGACAGACACGCATTGCCCTAGTCAGATCAGAAAGGAAGTACTACGCCATTGAGCTGGAATGAAGCGAGGCAGAGCTTGTGAAACGTCACAATATTGCAGGGATCACACTGCTCACAGGCCCTTTGGATGGCATCCAGGGTCTTTTCACGACAATGAGGGGGATGTGGGTCTGCCTCACTGAAGTCAACAGCAGAGGCAGTTGATATGGGGGAATTTTTGGATGAGATACAAGCGATAATGTGCTGTTTGGGGAGGTCTGCAATCCAGGAAACAAGAGGGGTGTGAACAACCCATAGGAGGCTGCTTGGATCTGCCATTGTCTCTCCCTGGGCTCGAATCCATTGGTGTCAGCTTTGATTCTTGATTTCCAGAGGATTCTACATGCTCCCAGGCCGTAAGGCCATCAGCCCCATTGTCCCCAAAAGGATCATCTGCGAGATCCAAGTCATATTTAGTATCCACTTGGAGTGACTCAGTGCAGCTGCAAAGGAATAAATATGAGACTTGCTGTCATGTGAATTATCCAGATCTTCATCGCATATGCTTTCCTGGACCATGGCTGAAGAGGTTGAGAGGTTGGGTAGGGAGTGAACAAGCCAGTGAGCACAAGGCCCTCCTGCAGATAAATGGAGTAATACAGCATTCCTGCTGGGAAATTCAGATGAGCAGTTGGGACAGACAAAAGAGGTTGGAATTCGAACAGAAAGAAATGGCAATTCGAGCGACTCGAGTGACACAGCTGCATCTATTGAGAGCCTGACTTGATGACTTGGGCTGTTGTGGCAGTACAAGTTAAGCTTACATAAGGTAAGTTCATGCTCTGACATCGCAAGTTTCATTCTCACGTCCCATCCCCTGCCATACTATGGAGTCCCTGCCTGTATGACCAAGATAAAGTCATCACTATTTTCAGTCCCAACCAAGATACCAAACACTCCCCTGCTGCCTAGAGTAGTCATGTCCAGCCTTCCTTCTAAAGCAACTGCAGAAGCTGTTACCAGTGGTCCCTCATCATTGCTCATAGAAGCAACATCACCACTGTTGTCCCAGATAGACCCTCATTCAAAGGAGAAATACACACTCCATGATTTTATCCCGTCATCAGAAGGCACTTTGAGTAGTTATTCCGACAAGTTTCAGTGCTCTCAGAAACGTTGCCATGATTGTATCTTTTTGTCATTAGATGACGAAGAAGTCCCACTGCCTAGGAAGAGGGTCAAGAAACTGTTAACATCAGTTAGTCTTGAATTTCAGATGATAATAAATAGTGGCTGTAGCTGCTGACAGGCATCCGTGCTGTGGTTGAGAAAACAAGAGGTCGAAGACCTCCGATCCAAACAATTGCTAGAGCTTGCATGAGCCACTTGTGCTGCATTTGCTGTGCATGCTCAGTACCAACAGCTCCATCTCAAAGAGTTTGAAATCCTGCATGTGATGGCTATAGATGAGTGTGAGGAAGCAGACGTTTTATTGAAGGACATTGAGTGGCAAGTGGGCCAGGTGAAGAGCACTGTGACAACAATGCCTAACTTGATTGAACGTGAGTCCGAAGTTTTTGATG